>JAIFZK010000016.1:2280000-2380000 GCA_027481765.1 Tenualosa thibaudeaui
GTTAAAAAATCCAACCCAAATATGTCATAAAAGTAACACGTGTTTCACCTGCACACAAACCCAGACGTACACAAACCCAAACCCATACATACAAACATGCTCACATTCACAGAGCTTTATCAGCAGCGTACCTCTGTGTGGCGCTGATGGAGCGAATTGAACTCCTTCTTCAACTCAGCCTCGCGCTCCTCCAGTCGGCTGACTGCACACAGCAGACACAGAAAGACACAAAAGCAGAGAGAGAGAGAGAAAGAGAGAGGAAGAATGACACAATACGTCAAGAAAAAGTTTAACTGACCCCAGCTTACCACTGTTTGACACAACACACTGCTTAGTGCACATTTGCTGTGTCCTTCTGCACTGAGCAGACACTTGGACCCAAAGCCATTCACGGTGAAGACATACACTTTCACCCCCTTTTCAACTGGTTAAATGTGATGCTGACACAGGTGTAGAAACACATCATGAGCATCTATGCATCACACATTAGCACTCCATTGGTGGGAGGATGCTGTTTCAGTGTGAGGTAAGGGAGACTCAGGAGTTAAACGGGTGCGAGGCTTTAGGCCCCCGCTCTCCTTTTGATGTGGGCGGCCCAGTAATCTCCTAAATGATTTCAAATGGGCTCGACTCGAGCGGCAACAAAAAAGGCATAATCCCACCGTGAGCTGCTGGGTTTAAACTAAGCCCTGTGTGACGTGAATGCGACACACTGTCAATTTCCTGGTGCAGATACCCAACTTAGCTATTCATTACTGTAACTTTCTGAATTGGAATCAGTTAGCCACAGATGCCAGTGACACAATTTGAATCCGTGTCTGAGACAATATGCAGACCATGTGCAGACACATACTGTGCAGACTGTGTACAGTAAACTTAAGTGCTTACAATTCATCCATAAAGTGCATTGGGAATGTGTGTGTGCTGCAGATATCACTCACACATTTCAAATGTGGATCAGCATGAAACATTAGGCTTAGACAGTCGAGCATCCTCTGGCTACATAAACATCAAAGCTTAAACTGAGCCGACAAACTGTTTTTCTGGAGCTTAACTGAGTTTCAAGGCCGATCTCGGTAGACAAAACGACAACTGAGTTAGTCCAGAATAAAATGAAAGAACGGAAGCAGCAGAGGTGGCCTTTCTGACAGACAGGAAGGGAGACTGCCTTGTTCCCATTTGCAGCTGCAGGTTGTGTTTGTCCGCAAGACGTGTAATCCTGTCAGAAGGTTGCCGCACGCACCCGAGACTTATGAGAGAAAGACTCACTTTGACAAACCAGCGTTGCAACACTGAAAAGGTGTAAAGGACCGGGGTGTCAGCATGACTAAACGGTTATTACAATATTATACGCAATCATAATAGGATGATGTATTAGTTCTGCCACTTCGGTTTCTCCTTTGTCTCCATATACACGTCAGCTTTCCTTACACTAAAGAGGCCTTCATTATCATTATTTTCAGAGCAAAACAATTTTCATGCTAATGCACTCTTTAGATTCTCACTACTCAAGAGGGATGGTGAGGAACATGGACTGACATAACAGTATGAAGACACAATAGCAAAGATGACCAGTGGAAAATCCAAATGAGCCTCTTTAGAGCTGAGCTCGAGGAGGTTGTATTTTAATGCAGGAGTTGATTTCTTGTATCACACTTTAGGATTCTATCTTATCATATGTGCACACTGGGGAAAATTCTTTTCCTGCAGTGGACTACAACCAAATTGAACTGAGGTAGGTAGCATGTCACAAGAGTGCTGATTTCATGTCACAAGAGTGCTGATTTCTCTGTGGTGATGTGGGAGTCCAGTTCTGTAAGGATGGGTGGAGCACGAGGCACAGCAGGGCTGAATCACTGTCCTGCAGACAGTGCCAACCCCATACCTGACACAAGACGTATCTCTGGCTCAAAGCCCACGCATAGCTTCAGTGCTCTCCCATGCAGTCTCTCCTGGAGCCCCTGTCCAATCCTAATGCAGAGGGCGTGTTGATGCAATGGTGATAATTTGCGATGCAACAACGGACTCTGATCCCATGCACTTGAGCTGCACATGAGGCCATGAGCTGCGGCAGAACACTTATCAATCATTCCCCTGAGGGGACAATTGAGGGCTGTATGTGTGTGTGTGTGTGTGTGTGTGTGTGTGTGTGCGTGTGTGCGTTGTGTATGTGGTGTGTGTGCGCTGACATATCACTTAGTCTTCATGGACTTGAGTGTTGAGTGTAAATGGATGAGCTTTACAATTAAGTCAAGACCGCTGTGCTGTGACTTCAAAGTGCACCATCATCCCCAACACCGCAACTAAATCCACAAATGGGACAGACTGTATCTTAACCACTTGGAGAGGATAAATGCAATGCTAATCCAATAATCCAATTAAGATCACCCCCAGCATGTCAAAAACAGTAAATCAATGAGAAAGGCAAGCAGTCTATACATGGTTGCACCTACACGGGTGGAACACAACCCAAATGTAGGACAATGCGATCTGAAACCAGGGACAATAATGATGAGGAAGAAAAAAGAATGCCCCCCAAAACAAGAAAAGAAAACGAGTGAAGAGACTGAGCGAGGCTCTTACTCTGGTCGACGTAGTTCTTGATCTTGAGCTCCAGCTGGCGAGACTGAAGCCCCATCCTGTCCACATTCTTCTGAAGGTCCTTCTTCTCTTGCTCCTGGCTGTCTTCAAACTCAATGAACTTCTGCTCAGACAAGGACAGAGGAAAAGGAGAGAAAAACAGAAAAGATATAAAAGCCTGGTCAGTCTTGTGTGAGGACTATCATTAACATGTGATGACATGTACTGAAATAATATGATGCAGAAAAACAGATGCAGCAGTATTTTAAAGGCTAGGCCTACACTACTGCCACATTTGTACTCATAGTCTATTTAGAAAATACCCTAAATACCATACTTGGAAGTGATACAGGAAGTGACGCATCCACATATCAAAATGTTCCTGTCACACTCCTTTAGACAGGAAGTATTTAGCGGAAACAAATGCATTACACAAGGATGTCTGAAAAATGCATGTGATCCAAATGATGGGCAAGAAACTCTTGAGGTTCTTTTTTCTGCCAGTGGAATTCACCCCCCCCCCCCCCCCCCACCACCACCTCTGTGCGTCCTGCACAGATGCAACATCCTGTCCAAACAACTGACCAAGAATGCATTGCTTCCCGCCATCTTCACCTTCCAGAAGTGTAAAATTAGATCTCACAATCTTTAGGTCTACTGAGACCTTGACAGGTTAGCCTAATTATGGACAACACAATGTGTGCCATTTTCTACGATGAAAAATACTACATATAGTAGACTGATATAAAATGAACCATGTTAAATGAACTGGTATCACTGAATGGGCTGCCAATCCATTCATATTCAGCAAACAGCAGGGAAGATTAGATGACTAAATGAACAATATGGGAATCACTGACAATAAAATCAATACAGTGTAACGTGAGTAGATCCTCTAAATGCCACACTCTCTCAAAGAAGGGGGACAGCTTTTTTAGATACCCCCTAAGGCTGCCCAACGACATAACCCACGGGAATGACAAGACCCACAGGAAGCAGTCCTCTCTGGTCAGCACAACAAAGGATCATATGACCTGGAAGTAATGGCACCGGCCAAGCCTGATCTAACCGCCCCCTCCTTCAGGCTGGAGAAGCCAGCAGGAGATCCCAGAGAGGCAGGATTCCTCCAGCGGACTCCTGAAGGTGCTGGGTGGAGTGTGTGGGCTCAGAGTCAGTGAGGGAAATCTCAGTGTAACTCTCACTTGTGGTCAGGGTGCCGACCAGCAAAGTGACACTACCAAGCGCAGCAGCTACTTCAGTGCCTGGAGTATGAGGAAAATGACAACAGAAGTTTCCTGTCACTGCGTGTTTATGTTTGGGCCAAAAATAATAAAATAATGTTAGTACCCACAAATAGGTCAGAGGGGAAGAACACTGCAAACAATGGAACTCAAGCTGTGAAGATGGGGTCTCACCTTTAAATTGTCTGCAAATAGAAATGGATACACTGCAAATAAGAGGCCTGAAGACACCTCTCAAGGCAGGACTCTTACTTAACTTTCCATGAGAGACAGCGTGAACTGTGAACTGAAAAAGCTCTTGGCCTCTTCTTTCTGGGAATAACATGCAGCTCCATACTTAAAAAGGGCATGCAAGATGCTACAAGACATACTGTTGTGATTTTAATCAGGATTTAATCCAGTAACAGGAGAGGACACAAAAGCCTCATGCACAGGTCTTCTACAATAATATTTCTACAGTACATTCATAGACATCTCAATTGACATAAGAGAAAGTGCTGAGTCATTCACCAGCTCAGGAGCCAGTCTGGAATGCTGTGTCATGTTCTCACATAAATTCAACATGACCCTAATATTATATGTAAGGAATTTGTACAGATATAGCAGCTTTAGCATTGAGTGTTGAGACATGGATGTTTGTTAATAATAACCGCCTACTCACTCAGTATAGACAAAAGCCAATTATTAAAGCCTGTCTGTTATTATATTGTAATAATACTGTTAGGTTATATTCAGAGTCAATGTGTTGTTTTAATGTTCTTCAAACATATGGTTATTTCCTCAAGTGAAACAATAAATAATAAATAAATAATTACCCATGGAAAGGCTGACAACAAAAGCAGCATGGATAACTCTGATAGGTTGGCCCACTCCTACTACTACGTTACTTTGATAGGCCTACACTCTGATCAGAGTTGGGGACATTAAACTTCTGGGTTAATAAATCGGCTTGACCATTTCATTGGCTTAGTTAGAGAGCAAGCGTACACATGTCAGCTGGTTAAAACCATTACCCCAAAGTGCAGGGATAGCCCAGCATCACTTTCACCCGTATGGATATTACCTAGCTGATGATGTGGCTGACAGTTAGGCTAGACTGTAGCTTACTCGTGGGTCCTGAAAACCCGTTTTGAAGATACATTGTGGTTACAGGCAGTCTATAAATCAGCCTGTACCACCTCTCAAATAAAACGTGGACGTGAACGTGGACATAAATCTCATTACACCATCTTGTAGCCTATTCGCGTATTCTCTGTTCACACTGATGATCCGGGCAATGTTGATTCAAAACAATTCCGCCCTCAGCTACCAATGGTATTCCATGTCCTCGTGAAATAAAGGCTGAAGCATGAAACCGATAGACTAGCCTACTGTAAACAATTCAGCTACACTAGTCCCATCAAGCTGATAAGTCAGCACACGTGCAGAACGGCTCGTGCAGGTGCAAACAATGATGTCTAGGTTTCAGTGATGGAGAGCATCCCTGGCTTCGCATCAAACCCGCTCTCTCCCATCAATCGCCCTATTCTCCGTATCCACGCTCCGGAGCCCCATTGACTCACCTCCTCTGCATGCTTCCTCAGTGCTTTCTCCCGCTCGTACTGGGTGATGAGCTGTTCGTTGTCCTCCTTCAGCAGTTCGAGTTCGACTTCGTGCTCTTGATTTTCAGCGAAAACAGAATCCAGATTCTCCAGCACCGCCACCACCAGCGGCATAAGTTCTTTCACAACGTCTTCGTCGTATTTCCCTATAAGCCTTTCAAATTCACGGTAAATGGAATTGGCCAGGCCTGAGACCCTTTCCGACATCATAGCCGTTGTCCCCGGGTCGTCCTGGTACACAACTCCGTCCTCCAACTCCATTTTCTTCCCTTTCTATGGCAAATATGTCCCGTATTTTATCTCCACCCCTCACCACCAATACGGCTTGATACTGTAAAGGTGGGTGCGACTATATTCCCTTTTATTTCCAAATTCACCAGCTATAGTCCTGCCACATACAGTCCCTCCCGGGAAGTGGCTGATGGAGCCTATTACGTGGAATATTTTCTCGTAGTCTCTCCCATAGACCCACAACAGCTGAGTTGTTGTCCAGACAATCACGTGATGACGTCATATTCTTAAAGCGGAGAATGCGATTTTGTCTTTTTCGAATGTTGATTAAATGTTGCAAAATGCATGACACTTTGTATTTTGATACATATACATATTTTGTACCGGTTGCTTTTGTCCGTGGGGCGTTTGATAAAATGCCTTTCTGTGACTTTAGAGGTGAAACTATTGTAATGATTAACATTGATTTTCTCCTAAATCACCATAGTCCAAGGCCTGCGTGTCTTTCAAAATAGCCTAGACAGTCGCCTTGCAAACATTTGTAACAGCTCGCCAATCAAATACAAGCCTATCCTGTGCACCTGCAAGTAGGCTAATAGCCTAAATGTATTGAACTTTGGTGCAATAGCAATCAATAGCTTTGGAACGCAAATATGTTTACACGAACATTTAGGCTGTTTAACCACAGACAAATTTAAATAATCTTGTCATCACCTGATCTTTAGGCCCTGTTATCTGATTACGCATTAGCAATAACTATAGATTATAGAATAGATCAATAACTATAATTAACTGCGTTACATCGCTTTATAAAATGTGTGTACAATACATAAATGATCATAAATCTCATTTAATTAGGTTACAGATTTCTTTTTTTTATTCCAAGGCCTCGTCGAAAGTCACGTCACATGATCTCAAAACTCGCGGTATTTCATTACTAGGTCAAACACATACACTTCCTATTTCGATGTGGATGTGGGAAGTCCACATCTGTATAAATTTTAAACTTTTAAAAAGGATAAATCATATTCATGGTTAGTAGACGAATAATCGAAATTATTCGAACCATAGAGCAACGATAGTTTGATTTAATTGGTTTAAGTGGAAGATGTGTGTTTACTGTCCTTCGAAAATAAGCCAGCAGTGTTTGCTAATGCAGGCTAATTAAAGGAAGTCCCAGAAGTTATGACTGCAGTGCAGACGTATTTTGTTCTTTTAGACTTGTAGGCTAGTAAGTACCATAACCTATGTTGCCTTATCTTTCTCATTTAAACTGCATCAAACTTTTTTGACAGACGCAACATATAATAGAGCGCAATTTATTCTCCTTGGTGCATCACCTGTTACAGTAATGAAGTGGTCCTTTTAATGGCCGATTAAGGTCAGGTCAGAATGAAGTAAATGCATTTCAGAATAACCCGTAATGAAAACTGCAAATGTGTTTATTTTCCCAGAGTATGCTGTATGATGATGAGTCCTTTCCTCCTCAAGATGGAATATCGGATAGGTTGAAAATCTTCATGGACAAAATGCACATCAATCCGACGGTATGAAGTGCATCACTATCACAAAACATCTCCCCAGTGTAAAGAGCACTAGTTTACCCATGCTAAATAATAAAGCAGGGCAGATACACTTTACTTGATTCGAGATCAAGATTTCAGACACACAATACCATAAAAAGGTGCTATATTTGTTTGCTGTAGATTTGGGGGATTTCACGTTGTAACCAGTCAGAAGCATAAGATGAGATAAGAAGTAGGCCTATCTCTTCTTTTGTGAGGAGCCAGTCTTTGCCCTTCCACCTCTGTTCTACTTGAGCAGAGTTATCCTGCCCCAGAATGTCATGCAACTAATGTGTAGGCTATGTATGCAGATATGTACATTGTGTATGTTCCTGAAGAAAATAGAGATGACGTGTTCTTTTTACTTATAGATTGAAGAGATTGTGAACTCTGCAGTGGGCCGATACTTGAGTGACCACCCATTCATTGCACTGACCTTAGTGCTCTATGCAGTAATGGCCACAGTTCCTGTAGGACTTTTTCTTGGCTTCGGTCTTGTTACATTTGCTGCCACTATAATGTCTTTTGTTTTTGTCGAGGGTAAGTCTTAATACTGAGGACAGTTGTAGAATTCAGATGTATTTCAAGTGTATCCAAAATGTGTGCAATCATACACAGTGCGGTTGTCTTCTGTCTACCAGTTAGGTCAGAATCTATATACATTTGCCTATGTGCATAAACACTTACATACACATTTAATTTATCACAAGTGGCGTGAATCTGACAAATATTATATGCTGCAAGCAACACCACAGGAGGGATAAAGCACTAGAGAATAAGTAACAATTCAGCAATATCAGACAATGTGGAACAATGTCATAGTTACTTAAAACGTAATTTCCTTATTTGTAATACTACGTGGATACATCAGTGGGATGTAAAAGTATGTTGCTCAGTGACAAACATGGGCAAGCACTGACTGGTCCACCTCCTGGAGCTCTGTGGTGCACAGATGCAAGCTCCTCAACTTTTAGGAGACACTCCCCGTTTTGAGATGGAAGATAGGTTATGGGTAAATTTGTGCAGATACTAGAAGTAGAAAACACCCAACCCTACTCTACTTTTGATTTGGTCTGACCCCTACCCTGGCTGACACCAAACAACAAGGGTACTCAGTTCACTTTTGATTTTCAAGACATGTATCTGGTGGTGAAATTAAGTTGTACATTATACTTCTAAGTCATTTGGACCCACATTATCCCATCATTCTTGTAAATGCAGTAGTTTACGTATTTTCAAACAATACACATATATTTGTGTTGTTTAACACCAACCCTATAAGTGGTGGTGTGCAAAGTGGTGCAAACTGTCCTTCTATAAAGTCTGGGCCATTTACCTGACACGTGAAGAGATTACCCTTTTCTGAAATGATAGGTCTCCAGTTTTGCTGCAGACATACAAATTTATGATATTGAAATATGTTGATATTAAAATATGTTTTTTTTTTTTTTTGTCACAGTGTTTCTGCTGGCAGTGGCAGGGGCCACTTTACTTTGTGCACTGGGATGTCTTGCCATTGTTGCAGTGTTTATCTCATGCTTCCTCACTGCCTGCTACATTTCTGTCTCCTGCATACACAACTTGTATTACGGCAAAAGGTATTTGGATTTTCAAAAGTTCTATTCATTCTATTAAGTGGTTCTTTTGAAATTACAGTTAGAATTGTGTTTCCTATGTGGGAAGCTTCCGTTTTGCTCTATTTCCTCTGTGTCTTATTCAATATTTTAATCCCATGCATTATACCTATTTTATTTAAATCACACAAAACCTTTCATGTAATTGTTCAGTGATTTGTGACTTGTTTTTGTCATTTTGCTTTTAAAGACCATCTGAAAAAAGGAAGAGATTCTCAAGGACAAAAATAGATTGAGACAGAGAACCTTCAAAAAACCCTTCACAAACAGGCACTATTAAATTACTTAATTTCCATTCAGCAGACTTGTCCAAAACAAGCCATGGTACAGGTAAGGTGTCCATTATGTCTCCCAGAGAAAGCTTTGTTTTACTGTGTCATCCTGCTTCATCACTTGAGCTGCAGAAACTCATGTGCCTCAGCCACTTCTCAGGTTTTTAATAGAAACTCTGAAGCAATCAAAGCAAGTGAATGTAAAAACTATAATGATTGTGTTTCTTCAATTGATTATTTTGTGGCATTTGGAAATACTCTTTCATTATTTTTTTTTTCACGGGTACAATTCAAATTTGTGTTTTTAATCCATATTTCCTGTAAGGTCAGCACTGTGTGTCTCATTGCTTTATTTTGTCAACTTCTTTTATTTGATCATTTGAATATAAAGAATATACAATGATGTGGTTAAAAAAAAAAACAGGGCAATTCTAGCATCGTGGCCAGAAAGTATTATTCAAATATTTTGTAAAACTTTTAATGTAGCTACTGAACATCATTAAAATATTGTGCGGCATTATGGATTTGACAAATTCCACTTTGCATGGAATTGCCCAACACCATATCAGCTCATTAAATATTCCTGATAACAGTCCCAAAGCAGCTACACGAATGTAAGAGCACTCCCCACTATTGCTCAATAATCATTGACTGTGCCTTCTTAATGCTCAACATGTGAATTTTGTTCAGAGCTCAATGTGGTTCCCTTTTATACATATATCTGCGCATGGGCAATCCCACATTATGAATGTGGCCATTTTTGTTCATGCAAGTTCTACAGCCAAAAATAGCAAATGCTCCAATTTCCATGGCACCAAGGCATTTTGTTAGCATTATGGACACAAGTCCGCTTGGAATTACCCATATCCTTTATTCTTTTTGCAAAAAAGCAGTCAATTTTAGTTGTGCCAAACTGAATTTGTTACCTACTGTTACCTGTGGTTGACGGGCTCTGTAGAGGTCAAAATGCCAGTAACTGGCAACTTAAGTCTGAAACTGTTTTGGCAGTGTTACATCATTAGTTACCGTCTTTAAATGAACACTGTTTGCCAAACTGAATTTGTTACCTACCGTTACCTGTGGTGGACAGGCTCTGTAGAGGTCAAAATGCCAGTAACAGTGTTACATCATTAGTTACCGTCTTTAAATGAACACTGTTTGAAGACATTCCACCACCCCCCCAAACACATTCTCATTCCTCGTTGTATTTAGGTTTCCTACATAGATATGTCTCACACATAATTTAAGGCTTTTATTTTAACGGAATGTTTCATATATTGGTTCATGCATCAACACTGGCTTTCTCCATTAAATGGTCTTGCACTAAAGAAAACACATCTGAATTCAGTAAATAAACAAAGCTGCAGCTAAGTTATGTAATTGAACACATCCTGGACGATCCTTGTACTAAAATATATTACTGTGTTGTATCAGGACATTTGCCCAATTTGCACTTTCTGGAAGTTGTTTACTATGTTAAGATTTGCTGTTGTACTTCCTGTTGTGAATCATTTATTATGTAACCAATACTGTATATTTTGTTACACTCCGGAATCTCAGAAACTCCAGAAAAATCATTTTAATAAATGTATTTCTTTACAATATAAAAAAAGAAATGTTGAGACATTATTCAAAAAAAAAGTCTTTATTGGAGCTGATACCATGTAGCAATACAAAAGGAAAAAAAATCTAAAATAAATGACAAAAATGGGGGAGGACAAGGAAGATGTTCTACTGGGAAAAAGGCCAGAGCGATAGATACACCTTGACAACCACCATATTCACCCATACCACACACTCTCCTTTATAAAGCTTCACAACTCAAATCAACAAGGAACTCTCCAATGTTGCTCACTGTGTAAAATTACAGTGTCTTCAAAGATAAATTACTGCATCTATATTATAACATTACAAAGAGAAACATCTGTCCAGACACCTGTTCAATTGTAGTGTTATTCACAGCCAGACAGTATTATACTATTAGTATGCATGAATTACATCTACAACATCCTTATTTGGGGAAGAAATATCGCATATACAATTAGTATACTCCACCAAGGTTCAGTGCGAAAGAAGGCTGTGGCAGGATGTTCTGATAGGTACAAAAGAGATGTGCCAAGGAACATCAAATTGACTTTGCAAGGCTTCTGATCCCTTCCCATTAGTTTCAGCCACTGCTGTGGTGGCTCAACAAAGGCTGGTCCAAAATTACAACTGCAATTGAGACTGCCTTAGAACTAAGTTTATGATACTCAAAAGGGGGTCTGTACAAATTTGATATTGTTAAATTACTTTAAATTTCAGTATGGAACACTTCTAAGCCAATGCGAGTTCTACATGAACAGAGAGGTACAGATAGCTCACCATTTTGGTTTGTATCAAGGTATGAATTTGGCCAGTATATTAACATGGGTGAAGTATTGCTTATTATTTTGACACAGAACACCACATTTTGCTTCCTGTGTTTTTAGGCCTATAAATTTGTGCATTGAAATTTAAGTATACAGTTCAAATACAGTTTATACCATGTCAACCTCTTTGTGATGCTAAAGCATGAAGACACCTCACACATACAAAAGTTTTTTTGTCCTTTGAAGTTTAGGCAAGATGCCAAAAACAAACATCCAGATGCTTCACAGACTGGAGAGAATCCTTGCTTGTGTTCCGGAAGGTTTTGGCAGAACTCGCAGATACTCACAATAAAGCTTGTGGTGTTTCCTTTGTGTGCTCTGTCTCTGTGCATCTCACACTAGCTCCAATCAGTCTAGTAAGAGCATGAGTCTCCAGTATTTGGCACTTATGCTGGGAGGCTCAATTTCTTTCCTTTCAGCACTGTGAAATGAGAAGACACCATAGGAGTAAATGTAATTGTCTTAACTAGGCATATGACTAATGACTCAATCTATCTAAAATACTGTATTTGTCACCCATCACAGACTGTGATTTGTATGCTTATTTATTGCAAAAAGTATAAACAGTCATGTAAAAGTATCTAACTGAAAATCTATCATTCCTTCATCTACCTGAAGACTTTCCAAGCACAGCTGACCTGTCAGCACTGTGAACTCACCTTTAGTAATGTACAAGTAGAAGAAGTCGCAGTACAGGATAGTTTGGACAATGCCAGCCACAATGGCAATCATGTCGAAGAAACCCTCAAAGTAGAAGCGCCAGATCCAGTTGAAGAGATACAGGGCTCTGTACAAGCCCAGGAAGAACAGATAATGGGTGGTGATGGTCTCTGCCTCGCCAGTTTTGCTTATCATGAAGAGCTGGGGCAGGATGGCCACAGACTCCAGGTAGATGGAGAAAGTCCACAGGATCTATAATTCAACAGTTTGTAAGTAGAGAGAAGGACAAACATCAATGCTGTTGATATTAAAAAAAGAACTAAAGATTCAGAGATGTTCTGCTGTTCAGTCTTACCTCCAGAGGAGAGAAATCATGATTGACTAAGAAAGCCAGGCCACCGACTGGGACCAGCAGGAACTCCAGTCTAAATGTGTCATGGTTTCCATCATAGGTGGCTTTGAACTTCATGTATATGAGGTACAGTGTGGCATAGGCACATCCGATATAGATGACCTGTAGTAGACCAAGGAAGATAAGGGGTGCATTCTTCACAGCTCAGATTCAGCAGTCATCTGCCTACAACCACTGTGTTCCTGAAATGCTTTTGGTAACTATTCTGTCAAGTGCCTTGGCACAAGCTTCTATGACTAGATTCTAAGACATCTCTAGGACCATTTCCTTATTAAGTATCTTACCTTCATGCATGTGTTGTAGAATGAGATAAATGAAGTGAGGAGATCCAGATAGCGTGTGGTAAACACCGTTGCAAAAAGAATCTGGCTCTTTCCAGAGATGCCTGAAAAATTCACGTTTTGTTAGGCCATAGTTGATAAAAATCTGTGTCAGTTTCTTAGTATCAAAACCTCAAATTGTCGGGCGCTGGACTGCAAACTGATTTAAATAATACTCGACAAAAGACAGCCTGATCTGCATTGGAAGGCATCCAGAGATCACACCAGATACCACAAATCCGTATAAGCTAATGCAGTGCTCAACATTTGCTTTCAGAATTAACGTTATAAAGTGATGGGAATGAAAACTTCTGAAAGAATCCATGCTGGTTGCAGCAGCAGCCGAAGGCTTGCTAAGATTAGTGGTCCTGATGCAAGCACGTCAGTGGAGGTGTGGGTTACTAAAATGAGTTATCGCCAACTCAGCACACAAGCTATCCAATGAACTGCATTAACGTTTACAAGTTTTACCTAACGTTAGCCTCTTCACGGCTAACTAAATGCCACGTCAGAAGCCCCTTTGGCCTTGCTAATCGAACACTGTAATTTATAATTATTACGGTTGTTCTAGAAAGTACATTTCACTTGCTAGCTCAATAATAATTTAATAATTGATATGACTGCAGAAATCAATAGAGCAGGCTTCCAATGTTCCAAGTTACACCTGACAACTTCGCTAGCCTAGCAGTCCCGATCGCTGGTACAGTCAACATTAGCCTACTTGCTACGTAAAAGGACAGCAGTGATACTGTAGCCATTTTTTCGTCAAGTAATGCAATCCACATTAAATGCTGACATATATTTATCTGATGGGGCTGGGCACTTCTATCACTTCCAACCATATGAGATATATTTGGCTTCTTGTGAAACTACCGAGGGCTAGCGTTAACGTTAGTTATGCTAGTTTGCTAACAAGGCCTCGATTAGCGAGAATATCAGCACGAGAGTTTACACAGCAAACTGAAATATATTTGATACATTGCCTTCTAGCCAAAATAGAAAACTCAAAATAATCACCATTACAGAGTAAAGTAACAGGTTGGGTATCTTACTGACTTACCGGCACAAGACCTGGTTTTCCATATCTTGAGGAGCAGAATAATGATGGCTGCAAGGTGAGAAAGATCCCCTGTAAGTCTGAAGATGTTCATTGTTGGCTTTTGAGACCTGCAGAAATTAGCTAAGGCTGCTCAGTTTTGTGCACTACAGAAACACTTGTTCTCCTTAACTTCTTACGGTTTGCCTTAATTCAAAAGAATATGGCGAAGTCAGAGCGACGTGGCCTGGGGGACGTGGCCAAAAGTTAAATTACAGTGCAAGCCGGGAAAGATGGGATACACCGTGAGAGTTTGCCGTTCGAACCGCCCACCTCAGGTCTTTTGAGGTGAAGTGGTATCACATGCACCCTTCATAGTACCACACTGCTACGACCTGCTATTACAAATACAGATATGCAGTATTATATTGAAGAACACCGGTAATATTCAATGTTACCTTCTGTTATTCCCCAACAACTGAAACTGAGTTTACCAACCCAATGATGCCCGAAGTTCAGGTGATACCAGCAGATGGCACTATGTGACTGTTGTGCGTAGTGTAAAGGCGTACAGATCGAATTGTCAGAATGCAGTGGTACGTGAGGATCAGGATTCCCTTGTAAGTCAGTCACAACTTTCAACCACTAACGCTGTTTTTTTAGAGAAAAGTTTATCTGATTAAGACCAATGAGCTAGTAGTTCATGGTCATGAGGGTCACGTTGGCCATGGAAGACGATTCCAATTTTACTGCAGAACACGAATCCTTCCAGATTCACATTGTTTTGAGCAATATGGCAAGGGAAGGGGGTTAATATATTACCATAAAAGCCTGGTGTTTCAATTTCTCCTCCCCTCGGAATCCTTGAAATACGTATTTTCCCGGGAAATCGCATGTTATCGTTGCTGACGTCATGACGTTGTGACCGGAAACTACGTGTTGACATCTCCAACATCAGACGCGTTGGCACTTCGCTCTCAGATCCACCCGAGGCAGCCAGCCGGCTTGGTGACAACTGTTATCGAAGATGCAACTGTAGTTTTAATTGTACCTGAAAAAGACAAGAAAATAAGCTCCCCCAACCAAACTGCGATTGGTATGTTGATCATATATTATCGTGGGTTTGATGCCGGACGACAGCTTGTTGCCAGTGCTACGAAATAAATTTGGGAGATACCGTTAACATATTTTCATTTTAAGATGACGGTAACGTTAGCAAGCTATCATACCTGACTTGCAGATTGTGTGTCTGTTGACAATTTGTTATGCCAGTCAACCAGAATTTTGTAAAACTGTTATTTTGTATGGTAAACCTATTACTACATGTCATGTAGCTCTGCTTGTTGAGGTATTAAATGTCGTGTTTACCATATCGGTTCACGAACCGACAACAAGCTAGCTGGTAGCGCAGTTAAAGACAGCCAGCTTTAGTAATTATGACAACCGTATGCCAAGAAATACTACAACGCTAAGGTTCTATGTTTATGTCAACCTGTAAGTTGCATAGCACTGAAGATTATCGTGGAGTCAATCGGGGTTTGTTTAAATAAAGCGAGGGTAACTGCCCTCTTGCTACATCCAAACTCGATATGAGCGAAACCCACCGGTTTGACCGTGGTGACTCTCCTATCAGTCATGCTTGCCAAATAAAGATGTAGCTATACACACTGAACATATCTTCAAAGGTCATTGTCTGTGGTGCTAGTGGCTTAAACTGACAGAAGAATGATTTCTGATTATCATGTCGTGTGTATGATCTTCTTACGTTACATGTTTACCATGTTGGAAGTGTGCAAGGATCGGATAGTTGTAGTGCTGGCTGTGTAGTCTTGATTGGTAGGCAATTAAATATTCTGTAATGTGCATACATAACCGTATAGCATAGTAAAATGAAAAAATGAGATACATTCTAGAAATTCTGTGATTTGAATTTGGTACCAATCAATACTATCAGAAAGATAGTAGTTATAGATAGTGGTTGAAGATAGTGGTTATTTTATTTACATATCTGTTTACTTTTGTTTTTACTAAAACAATGAAAATGTTAATCAACGTCGTTTCATTCAGCTAAAGTATGAAAACGGCTGACAGTAAACCTGAGTTTTGAACACAGGCGACCTCTAGAATTTGGTATTGTACAAACAGTAAACACATCTGTGGTTCATCTAGAAATGGATTTGTTTTGGTATTCCCAGAAGCCTTGTAGTGCATCTTTTTTTTGCCTTGCTCTGGGCTACTGTTTGAGAGCCTACCCACATGCTGGCTAAATTGGCAGTCAAGGGACAGGAAACACCCTACTTTGCTCCACGTGAGCCCAGCATGCCATCCCTCAAAGATCCAGATGGCTCAGCTGGAGTACCAGAAGGAAGTCTGGACCAGTCAGTGGAGTCATGGTGGAAAGATAGGTAGATGGATAAATCTATCCATTTACCCATCTATCCATCTGTGTGTGTGCATGTGTATGTGCATGTGTGTGATCTTCCTTTACACTCAGCATGTTGGAGGGACATGAAATTCGTTTCACGTTCATTTTGCCAGATGTTGTAGTGCTCACTTTGGTTAAATAACAGTGTGGTTGTTATTTATAGAGATTTGGTTCCATTACACTGCCTGAATTGCATTGTTTGGCAGGATTCACAGCAAATGACTTTGTCTGTAATGGGTGTGTTTATCAACAGTGTTGCCTTAGCAACAGCAGCTCGCCTGTACCTCCATACAGCCTATGCTCCATCCCTTTGTTAGTTATTACCACAGACTTTTTTCACATCCAGTTCTAGCTCTTTCCGTCTCACAGAGAGTGAAAGTTTATCTCAATGTATGTCTGTTTTAAGCATGCATCACAGCATGGCCAAGCATCATTTGTGAGAATAATGTGACAGCTTTGTCTTTGTGCTGATGTTGCTAAGTTGAGACTAGTTTCCCTCTTTTTAAACAACCTTAGGCTTTATACGGTTAGACACACAGGAGAACATGGCAGATCTAAATGATTACCCTGGATAGGTGCTCAAAGTATGTAACCTCACCTGTTGGAGGAGATGTTAAAGTTCACCCGTCATTGACAACTTTGACTCAGTGGAGAAACTTCCCTACAGAAAAAATTGCATCACATCCCTGATGCCAGCTCGATGTACAGGTTGGTGGCTGGCAGAGTTGGATCCCTGCCATGTTCAGGTTGCTGTGCCAGTGAGCATTAGGTCACTCAGTTAATGAGGGATATTTATACCTTTGTTGAGCAACCGGGGGAAGCGGAATACAGGTTCTCTCTCTTCTCTGAAGCAGCACAGTGTATGTTTACAAGCTTACCAAGATTGAGGAGATCTCTGGCTAGTGCTAGTGCTCAGACTCCTGGCAAGGATGTGATCGCTCCTCTGGTCATTTTTGTGGTAATGGAGAACGGCGTCATTTACATAACATTTGACCAAACAAATGAGGCATGAGTAGAAATTAGGCACTGGCTAAAACGGGAAGACTGTGCCAACATTCAAACAGATTGGCAATGAAGAATTTTAATGGGATTGATTGCTTCTGCCTGTAGGAATGGGCAGTATTATACTAGTCAGACAAGGGGGGAAATAAGGGTGATTATTGCCACAGCTTATTATTGAGATTTGAACATTGAGTTCAGTTCATTTGAAAATACAATAGCATGTAGTCTAAGTACAGTGTGTCAGTGAACCAGAGTAAGACTCTTTGGTCTCCCTGTGAGTTAAGGCTTGTAAATAGTGCTGCCTTGATGAAACCACAGTGCCCCTAGTTGGACCCTCCTCAGTGATCACAGAGAGAGTCGTCACTGGTATCCAGACAGGCTATTTACCCTGTAACAGATGAGTGAGCAGACCCTGTGTGGATTGCCTTTGATGTAGGCAGTGAGGATGTAATGTGCATTGACCAAGGAAGAAGAGGGAATTCGGCTCTTTCCATCAGCCCTCAGAGAGTGGGTGGGACGATGACTTGAATGGCTGTTTGGTCGGATCTGCTTAGAATGAGTCAGTATCCAAACTCGCGGTGTATATCTGCTCTTCTCCCCTATGCAGGCCTTCCTACCATGGACACAGAGATGATGCCCAAGTTTGCCTCAAAAGATGAAGAAATTGAGTACTGGAAGAATCTGTCTATAAAGTACAAGCAAAGGTATGGATAGCTTTTTTGTCTGAATCTTAGCCGTCATTGAGAATGGGAGTGGGGGATTGAATGTGGGAACTCAAGTCAAGGCCATTCACTGCACTACTGACTGATAAGTTTCTAAGTAATGTTAATAGGATTGCTTCTATAGAAACCTTTACAAGTGAGGTATATATTTATTTTTTATTGTTGTTGTTGTTTGGCAAAAGCTTTCCTGAGGAGATGTTCTCCCATGCTTCATTCCACAGGGCTCTACTGCTAGTGTTCCCATACCTGCTCGTTCAAGCGTGAACCCAGTCATGCTCACACTGTTGGTTACATAAAGGATCGCCTTTTTTGTCAGTTCACAAAGCTCCACATGAAACACGAATGTGGCTTATGGCATCATGGGGCATGTTGCATGTCACATGACACCAGCCTGTGATTTTTTTTTTCCCGTCCTCCACAAACTCTAGCATTGTCTGGATTCTGAGTCACCACACACAACATTTCACTTTCGCCCTCATCTGTCAATGCTGTCAACAACGTAACCAGGATCAGCAGCCTGGCTCTGTCAGGAAGGTTCACTATTGTGTGTGGTCTCGGCCATCATAGCTGAATAGGCTAGAGTTTAGCAGAGGTGGATGTGACTTGAAAGCTCAGGAGGGTTTTCCAAGGCCACCTAGGGAACAGATAGACCTGCTTGAGAGAGTGAGAGTGGACTGAGGTACACAGTGGAGCTGTGACCAGACGTACTGTAAAGCGCTTAGCCCAGAATCACGGCCTCTGAAGTGTTCTGCCAATAGGCTCAGACTGTCAGAGTTGCGTAAGAATGTTGTGGCCACACCGCCAGTGTCAATGTCCAGTCCATTGAAGTGTGTAGACTTTTTACATAGGTTCTTTGGTCAACAGAGGAAGGTAGGTTTTAGTTGCCCTGTACACAGATTCGTCTTAGTTACGTCTTTATTTTATTACTGCTGCTATTTTGGCAAACGAAAGAAACACGTTAGTGTTTTATGACACCACACATGACCACAGTTGTTTTGAAGTGCCTGCGGTTTATCTGCAAAGGCGTTTTTTTTTTTTTTTTTTTTTAAACCTCTCACTTGCTTCCTCTGAGACCATATGAGGAGAGTACACTGTGTCCTGCAGTATGAAGGCTCATCCCATGGGAAACAGCTGTGGGGTGGAGCTCCTACACTCTGGAGGCCCACACAGGTGCTGCTGCTGCTGCTGGGGACAGGGCTGGCAGTAATCAGAGGGGCTTAGTCTGTCTTTCTGTCTGTCTGTCTGTCTGATGGCCCAGTTGTTCCACCAACACAAATTTTATGCACACACAGACATATACACACACACACACACACGCACACACAAAAGCCTGCACTTGTACAAGAAATAAATGATCCAACACATGGATACTTGGATAAAAGAAAAAGGTACAGCTCTCAGAGACTGCCCCCCCTTCCCTCAAACACACACACACACACATACACATCACATCACGTACACATACAGAATCAGTCTTCCCTTTTTTTGTTTCTCGGTTTTTCTCTCTGACATACACACACTTCCTAGAAACACATGACAGCATGTGCAGCTAATAGTTGAGTCGGGTGGCGTTTCCTGAGATCCCGCCATGCTCCGGTGGGCCCCAGGAAGTGGTTAAAATCCCAAGACTTTCCTGTTGAGGGAGGAAAGCGAAATAGCGAATAGCAGGAAAATAACACTGCCTGCAACTTCTACAACTTGTGTAACCTCTTTCAGACACCACACGCTTAAGAAGGGAAACATTCAACTCTGTTTCTCAGTTACTATTTTGGGTTTGTATGTATCGAATCATATTCGATCCAGGTTAAATATGACCTGTTTTTATTTGATCATATGATTACATTCTGTGCCTCTGCTGAAGGACATTGAAATTGGCAAACAAGCAAGATGGCATTAGCAGGAGAAGAATTAAAGACAGTCCTCAAGGCCTTGAGATACGATGGGGTGAACCTGAAAGAAGGTCTGTGCTTCATGCCAGCTGGCGTGACTTTGCTGAGCATTTTCCTGTCGGCGTGTTATTTGAGTTTGTGCTGACGAGGCAGCCTGAGTGTCTGTCGCTCCCTCCAGCCAGCAGAGTTTAAGTATGACTGTGCCTTTTTTTTTTTATTAAAGAGGGCCCTCTGGCAACTCTGGGGAGTACAGCCAAAGACCAAAAATGATCCCTCTTTTTACAGGCTCGGTAGCCCCCTGCATTTGAAGCCTTCCATTAAACTGACCCCTCACCTCTGACCCTCAGCAGGTCATGTAGGATGGGACCCCCCCCAAGACCCATCTGCACCCACACTTGTGTCTGTTCAGCGCGACTCGACTTCAGCTCTTTTTATAATTAGCCCCAGGCGCTCCTTTGTGTCCAGACATGCTGACCAGCTGTGTGTGTGTGTGTGTGTGTGTATATGTGTGTGTACTTAAGGACTTCAGGTTAAACACAAGTGCTGCCTTTCCAGCTGGAGCCAGTGTGGATGGGCTGTAGAGCACTTGAGAGAGACTGTCTCACACTGGCTCTCTACTTCTATCCTCATCATTCTTGCTCTCTCTCTCTCTTTCTTTCTCTCTCTCTGTAATGACTTTGTATATGACTCATGTGAATCAGAGGGTGTCTCTCTTTCTCTTTTTCTCTCTCTCTCTATCCCTGTGTGTGTGTGTGTGTGTGTGTGTGTGTGTGTGTGATTTAATGACCTGACTTTGGACATGAGGCACGTGAGGCAGAAGGTCTCTCCAGCCCCTCTCTCTCTCTCTTTCTCTCTGCCTTCCTCCCTGTGATTTAATGACCTGAGTTGTATTCCTGTCCCTCCACTCCTCCTGCCTGCCTGTCCTGCTGTTTATTACATTGCTAAACTGGGCCCCTGTGGTCATAAGTCATTATCTCCACTGGGAGCAGATGCCTGCTTCACCAGGAGTAGTCTCGTCACTCTAAACTCAATAATGCATGAAAAGAAAGTAGGGATGTGTGTGTGGGAGTGGGAGAGTGTGTGTGTGTGTGTGTGTGTGTGTGTGTGTGGGTTGGGGGGGTGTATGGGGTTCTGTTGGCAGATGGCAAAAGCAATGCAAAAGCACTAGACTATGAAGTGAATAAAGAGTCCTGACATGACATCCCCTTCCTCACCCCCCTCCTCCTCTTCCGTCTTTGTCTCCTTTCCTTTGGACGCTTCAGTTGCCATGATGCCCAGGAGGAGCTGCAGGAGTTCCAGGAGGGCAGCCGGGAGCTGGAGGCCGAGCTGGAGGCCCAGCTGGGTCAGGCAGAGCACCGCATCCGCGACCTGCAGGCAGAGAACCAGAGGCTCAAAAACGAAGTGGACTCCCTGAAGGTATAAGGCCTTTCTCTCTGATTGTTTCCATTTGGGCAGTGGCTGCTGGGAAATTAAGCCCTCTTTGCCTGTGGTGGATTGATAGGGTTGTATTGTAGAGTTACAGTGATACCAAAGGCCATTGAATATTGACCAAGATAGCGCAACATAACAAACATGAACAAGCACGAATAATTCCGGTCTGCAGAGGTGGAGTGTCACATAACGTCACAGTATCAACTTTTGAGGGCTTGACTCTGGTCTTCATAATGGGGATCCCCCCTCGCCTTCGCGAAAATAGAACTAAGAACTTAATGAAAGTTTTTGCCTCTCTGCTTTTACCCTCTCTGATGTCTCTGATGTTACTGTCTCAGGAAGAGTTAAGTGGGAAAAAGACAAATGGTTCTAATGGTGATGGGCGGGAGCAGGGTGGTGCCATCAAATATCAAACTAAACTAACTTTACATTGAGCCAGTGTCATGTATAGAATTACCCAAAATAAGGTCTGTGTTGCCCCTTTGACCCTTTGCCCTACCCTTTGTCCTCCACGCCTGCTCTTTTTTTGGCTTCACCTTCTGGCGTGGAATTCTATGAATGAATTCTCTGAATTCCCCAAGGCATGCCTGTTTATTCACTGTGGCCCAGCAAATTAGATAATTGGCCATTGTGACCTGATCCAATCCAATCCAATCTCAAGGTGTGGATGATTACCAGATATCCCACTCTCTCTTTCTTTCTGTGTGTGTGTGTGCGCATACACCTGGTGTGGTTCGATGGCAGGCTAATCCTTCCTTGCTCTATAATTGGATGGCAGGATCAAGGCAGATAAAATAAGCCTTAAACTAAAGCGAGCCCCGTCAGGCCGGGACCTGCGAGGAGTGAACACAACACCCTTCCTGACACTTATACTGTATGCACCAGAGTGTACCAATCTGAAAGATGACCGCAGAGCTCTGTTCACGGTTTCATTTGAATGCAGAAGCCTTAGGAACACACCTGTGTTTGACCTTATACTTATTATGGGGGGCAGGATATGGGTCGGATTGTGTCCCTGGTGTCCCCAGAGCATACAGGAGTAACTGGGAGAGGAGAGGAGGGGAGGGTAAGGGAAGGGAAGAGAAGGGAAGGGAGGAGGAGGAGTTGGGAGGAGAGGAGCAGAGTTCTCTTAGCACTCAAGTGAAAGGGAAAGTAGGTTAGCTTGTCTGCAGGAAGCTGGATTGGGCTGCTACCAGGAGCCTGTTCTTCCTCAGCCTCCCCCCCCCCCCCCCATGTCCTTACATGTCGCTTTCAGCTCTGTCCCAGTAGAGAAGGAATGCATCAGGATAAATGTCTCTCTCTCTCTCTCTTTCTTTCTTTCTCTGCGTTTCTCTCTCTTGCATTCTTGTTCTCAATAGATTCAATAGATCTTAAAGGTGTTAGTGGTAAAACACCACTAACACCAAGTTCTCCATCTCCTGCTTGTGTCTCTCCAGGAGAAACTGGAGCAGCAGTATGCCCAGAGTTACAAGCAGATCTCCATGCTGGAGGACGACCTGGTGCAGACGCGTGGGATCAAGGAGCAGCTGCACAAATACGTCAGGGAGTTGGAGCAGGCCAACGACGACCTGGAGAGGGCCAAGAGGTACACCACACATACTGTACTGTGGATATATATATATGGTGGTGGTAGTAGTATCCTGGAAATTGTGAGTTTGAATCCTCTCTGCCACTGTTATGCCCCTGAACAAGGCACTTAATCCTATGCCCCTGAACAAAATTCAAGTTGCTTTGGATAAAAGAGTGTAAATATAAGAGAGAGAGTGTGTGTGTGTGTGTGTGTGTGTGTAGCCATACATCCTACACAATGCTTATATAAATACTGTACACACTCATAGTCCTCAGTTGCGGCCCCCTATGAGTTGTTCCACAGAGGTGGATGTCTGTATTATGACTGCTGGAAGATTCTGAATGTGAAGGATAACATTAGCAGAAAGAACAGTGTTAGGCTTTACATCTGATGACTGCTCTATTCAAATAGAATATGCACAAGAGATAGGGCATTGAATGACTGCTCTATTCAAATGGAGTATGTACAAGAGATAGGGCATTGAATGACTGCTCTATTGGAATGTAATATGTACATCTAGATGTGAAGAATTAAGAATTGAGGGAAGTGTTTCACCGAGGGAGTACTATGAGCTGGCAACACAGCTATGTAGCGAGTCATGGAAACCTCCCACTGTTCTGGATGACTTGGTGCTAACACTGAGTGCTATTAATCAGACATAAGTCATATGTTGTGATTTATTGTACTCAACTCCCACCCTTATCAGCCACTGAATGGTGACGCACTCAGGACAAATAGGACTGGACTGAGTGTGCTCTGGGCGTTGTGTTTTGTGTGTGTGTGTGTGTGTGTGTATGTGTGTGTGTGTGTTTCTTGACGTGCTGCCCTGTGCTCCCTCAGGGCAACCATTGTCTCCCTGGAGGACTTTGAGCAGCGGCTAAACCAGGCCATCGAGAGGAATGCTTTCCTGGAGAGCGAGCTGGACGAGAAGGAGTCCCTGCTGGTGTCCGTGCAGAGGCTCAAGGACGAGGCCCGAGGTATTTACTCACCAGAGGACTCCGTCTCTGTACTGCCCCCACCCCCGGGGATTGTAGTTTAATGATGCCCTCTAGTGAGGCACTTTCTATTGCTCACTTACATTAACAGTACATTTACAGTTATCTATCTAGAAAAAGCTGTTATCTAAATAATGCATGTGCTCTGTTTGTTACTCCTGTTGAACTCATAAGATTATGTGCACTTTGCTTTACTAGTTGAACTACACAGATATATTGTTGAACTACACACATTGCTCAACGTTGCTGTGTGCCTCCCCCGTTTCCCTGCAGACCTGAGGCAGGAGTTGGCTGTTCGGGAGAGAACGACTGACAGCACGCGCATGTCGGCTCCCAGCTCGCCCACACTGGACATTGATAAGATGGACACAGCAGTGCAGGCCTCCCTGTCCCTACCAGCCACCCCAGTAGGAAAGAACATAGATCACCCCTTCATCACACAGAAAGGTACCATCTGATCATAAGGCCTCCAGGGTTCGTTTGTTTATGACTTTCTGACTGACTTTCTTTCCTTTGGTTGCTCTTTCTTTCTTCTCTGCGTGTGTGTTTCTGTTGCACAAATACACAAATACACTCTTCTTTCACTCTTGCTTTTCTTTGCCCAGACAACCTAAAGTGCTACGCGCGCACGCACACACACACACACGCGTGCGCGCACACACACACACACACACACACACACAAACAGGGCACAGCTTGTCTTGCTCTCTGGCCCATCATGCCTTATGCCTTTGTCCTGAATGAGCTAGGCTCACTCCTCCTCTCTCCCTCTCTCTCTAATTAGTGTTGACCAATGGGAACCTGACCAATGGAAACTCGGCTCTGACCCCTTCTGCCAGAATCTCAGCTCTCAACATTGTTGGAGACCTCTTACGAAAAGTTGGGGTAAGATGGGCCCCGATCTTTGAGAGGCTTTGTGTTGCCAGGTGTCAACATGTGACTGAACTGAATGTGTTGCCTGTGTCTGCAGGCATTGGAGTCCAAACTAGCTGCCTGTAGGAACTTTGCCAAGGACCAGTCGGCGAGGAAAAATTACACAGGAAACGGAAACCTGATCAACAGCAACGCCACCAAGTTCTCACACTCGCTGCACACTACGTACTTCGACAAAACGTGAGAGCCTCTATCTTCTGGTCTCTTTTGGGAACTTCAAAAGCCACACTTGATGTGATCTGAGGAACACGAGCCCCTTGTGATACACTGCTAAGGCACATACAGCAACCCTCAACATTATAAGCTCTATAAAGACTACTGTGCCATAGTCCACCACCGTGTCTTCTATTGCACTTTAAATGAAGGCAGAATTTGTCAGGGCATGTGCAGGGTGTTTGTTTAACATCATTTGCTTGACGTGTGTGTTTGTCCGTTGTCTGCTTTGCTGTTTAGGACCATGAACGGTTTGGACCCCAGCTCCCTGACTGGCGTGGCCCCCCCACGAACAGTGTCTCCCCCCGGAATGCTGCCCCTCAGCGTGTGAGAGGCCCACCCCACCCCCCGACGTCCATCCCTTCCCCGCGCAGAGTGCAGAAGTTGGTGTTGTGGTGTAGACCTGTGAGTGCGAGAGAGAGACAGATGGTCGAGAAAGCTTGTGTGTGCTTCAAGAGAAACTGATCATGGCCAGTAGAAGAGATTGTGTGTGTGTGTGTGTGTGTGTGTTTTTGAGAGAGGTTTAGAAAAGAAAGAATGCAGAAATGAGGTTTGAAAATGATGCATATGGACATATGATACCGTGTTTGTGGTGTGTGTGTGTGTGTGTTAAAGGAGGTAGTATTGTGTTTGCCTGGCAGGTTCATGTCAGGCATGACATGTGAATGCACCAATGAACGTTTGGCTGGCTTCACCACAACTTATGTGGTCTTTCAGCAGCTATCGACTCCTCCTCTCGCACAAACCAGCTTCATGTGACAAGGGTCTTCTGGTCAGACCGCAAGAGCTTGTTTTTATTCACCCCATTTTTTGGCATTTGAATGTGTTGCACAGATAAAAGAAATGTATTTAGCAAATGTATTTAAAAATTGATTGAAAAAGGGATTTTTGTTTTTGAAGTTCATTATACTGTATGCTTTTCAATGCAAAGAGCGTGTGTGCGCGCGTGTGTGCGTGCGTGTGTGGGGCATGAGGGGACTGTCCTCACAGCCGCACAAATGACTGAAATGACACAGGACAGCTGTTAGCACAGCCAGGTTGTCACAGTGCTGCAGTTGTCCAAAGAGTGCAAGCGATAGTGTTTTTTTTTTTCATCCATGAGCAGATGGTCTAGTTGAAGTATGGCTGCAAGACTTCCTGACTTTTTACAACCTGAAATCATATAAACACCAAAACAGAACCCACTGTTACTATTCATGGGGTGGACAACCCTGTGACCACATTATCAGTTTATGATCATCACTGTCTTAATAGTGTCTGAACAGGAGTGAGAGCCATCCTCTGAGAAATCCAGGGCATCGTTTGTGGTGAGGTTTGCAGTTGTCTTGTAGCACATCAGGTACAGGCACGTTGAACTAGCTTACGCTCTATGCTTATTTCTTCTTATGAACTAGCTTACGCTCTATGCTTATTTCTTCTTATGAACTAGCTTACGCTCTATGCTTATTTCTTCTTATGTTTTTTTAAAGGTCAAACTAAATCATAGAGCTGGTTTCTGTTTAGATAATGACTTTGCATTTTGGCTAGTGAATTTCTTTCTGATGGGCAGGAGTCTCATCCCCCCTCTGTTTCATGTGCCTCTGTTTGAACATGTTCATTTCGTTGAGCAGTTCACACCTTTCTTTTCATCTTCTCTCGTTTCTTCCTTTTGATTATACACCATGGTGCTGTTTTCTCCAGATTTCCACACTTGTCTCACCTCCACCCACCAGCCTTTGGAGTTTAGGAGCACTTAAGTCAGGGTGGGGTTTTTATTTATTGTTTGTTTGTTTGTTTTTTGGCTCCCTTCACCCTGTCCTTTGTAAATTCACTGTTAAGTTATTGAGCACGATCACGGCCTGTGGCAATGGCCTGTGTGTATATAGGTTTGTAAGTATTGTCAGGTTTGTACATAGTCAGCTCTGGACTCTGCATCTGCGTTAATTTATTTCAGATTCTCTATGGCATGTGTATTAAGATGAGTGATCTTTTATGAATTGTACATCGGTTAAAAATCATATCTATCATGACGTAGAATCAGTTGTCTAATATGTTTGAATAAAAGTCAAAATATTTGAAACATCATTGGACTCAAGTAGTTTTATTCTATTAACATGTACAGAATTCATTGTTAGCCTTTCAGTTCACAATCTCTAAATGTTTGCAAGGAAGAATTAACAGCCCAACAATGACCCCCTTTTGAAATGTGTTAAACAATGGATTTTAAATATTGCCAGCATGCAAGTGACAGAGAGAAAGAGAGAGAAAAGACAAGAAGAGGATCACAGTTCCAGCTTCTTCTCCATGGCCTCTCTTAGTTTGTTTTTCTGAATCTGAAGGATTAATAAAATCAGAAATTGAGAATAATCCATGAAGTCTTTCTCACTGCAACAGTTAGACAATTTGAAATCTTGTTGAATTTGCTAACATTTAAGAAAACCTCCTCACCTTGCCAGAGACTGTAAGTGGGTAGCTGGTGACAAACTCAATATAGTGGGGAACCTTGAAGTGGGAAATCTAAGTTTCAGGGACAGAAAAGAAAAAGGAACTCAAACAAAATGGTGGCATTTGGTAATTTACAGTAAGCCTGACCTGCGGCATCAGGCTATCTCCTGAACACAACTGAGGTGGTGAATTAGATCTGCAGATTGTACCTGGCCTTTGCAGTAGGCTTTGATCTCCTCCGGAGTGCAGTGCTCCCCCTTGTGCAGACGGATGCAGGCACACACCTGCTCCCCCAGACGTTCATCCTTCACACCCACCACCTGGAAATCCACACAGCCCACAAATATGCACTCTTCAACCAACAGGTTCTTCTTCATGATTCTATTGGTAAGTTCTTTGTGAAATCCTGCAGGTTGCCTTTCTGTAGAGATGCTACTCTAAACACTGTTTCACACTTTTGATCCCAGCATTTTGATCTCTAACTCTGTGTTGAAATGTGCAAACCGTGGATAAGTTATCATTTAACACCAGATATTCCTCAAATGTTGAACACATAAAGTGACTGTGAGCACCACACTGATAAATTAAAGGCACTGTCAGTAATACTTGTGACAGATTGTTTGTATCTAAAGTCAATGACCCATCACATTACACACTCCCTTTTATGTACCTGAAGCATTGATGTAATATTGATTTAATATTTCCTGGATAGGAATAGTTTATAGCTCTGTCCAATCATTTACAGAGACAACAAAGTTAACAAAAGCGTGTATAACTGTGGCTGTTGTATACACAGAACATATATATATATATATATATATATATATATATATATATATATATATATATATAGCAAATAGACAATGAGGTGCAAACTGCAGGCAAAAAAGTGTATTGGATTAATTTGGAGTACTGTACCTTCAAAGCACCCATACCTGGTCTAAATCACAGAAAATCCCCTTTCTACTCACAGCTACCCCCTTGTGGTGCTGGTGATGTGCTACACCCTCACCTGAGCCTCCATTACTTTGGGATGGGTGTGAAGAAACTGCTCTATTTCTGCTGGGTAGATGTTCTCTCCTCCACGGATGATCATGTCTTTGATGCGGCCTTCAATGCGGCAGTAACCAAACCTGTCTAGGCTAGCGATATCTCTGTGACAGAAAGCCAGCAGGTTTATGATGAAATCTGTGCTACGCACAACAGTGCCACTGATGTGATGAAGGATGCAGATCTAAAGCAGCTCAAGAAATACAAGGAACGAGAAAGGTGTCCGAATGAGGCAGTGCCATGGCAATAAGGTATATTATCATAAATAAAACCACTTTAGATTAACTTAATTAACATTTTGTGTTAATCTTCTTCACCTTATACATCACGTTTCTCATCTGCATACAGTAAGAATAGCCCACTGATTTAGAAACTGGACTTGCATCTCCAGTTCCCCAGCTTCTCATTCTGTCTCTTACCCAGTTTTGTACCAGCGGTCCTTTGTGATGCACTCCTGGGTTCTGTCCGGGTCTTTCCAGTACTCCAGCATCACGCAGTAGCCCCGGATCTGCAGCTCCCCCGAGCTCCCCACGGGCACCACCTCACCAGAGGCTGGATCCACGACTTTTGCCTGATGGAAGCAAGAGTGACCACTGGAGACCAGCGTTTAAAATTAGGACTACTCCTACAGATGCACAGCTCGCATCTAGAGCACTGGGATGTACTGCAGAATGAAAGTGTACTAAATGAAAGTATTGGCTGCGGGTGGGTCAGTCTCAGTAGTGACTGTTATTAAAGAGTGTTATTAAAAACATGACAAACTCGCACTGCAGGCATTCGCAGCGACCCCTTGCTCTCCCACCACAGGGGAGTGAGAAACGCAATTTCAATTCCTTTGTATGTCTTGTACATGTGAAGAAACTGACAATAAAATTTATACCATTTATTCCATACCTGTTTGACAATAACAGAGAATTTCACAATTGTTTATTAGGAGCACTGAGTTTGTGCGGTGGAGCTGCAGGCAGCCATATCTTAGCCATAGCTCATGTCTACAGCATACCTCAGTATGGTGCATTATGCAACCCACTGTCTCTGTCTTGCGTTTCTCATTGTCATGTGGGAAGCCTAGGAATGTCACAGGGCTGGTCTCCGTAGTTCCATAGGCAATCTATGAGTGAGGAAAATAAAAGGAGATGCATGAACACAGTTGGTAACTATGCATTTTCTTAACTTTTGACCCCAGGGATGAGAACATCCAGCTTACCATCATCTCCTTCATATCCATGACTGTTATAAGTTTCTTTACCACTTCAGGCGGGCATGGTGATCCAGCCATTATACCTTTGCATGAGAGAACAGGGATAGTTAAAGCAGCATATGCTGACAACCTCATCACCTTAGTTATTAAACAAAATGTGTTAGTTTGGAGATCCTCTTACCGGCTTCTGCTGACGACAAGTCGTATTTGTGAAAATTAGGGTGTCCAAGCATGTCAATGTACATGGTTGGAGTGCCATAGAGAAAATTGCATCTGGATGGATGAATGGTTGAATATGAATGAAAAATATATGTCATTCAAAATAAAATGCATAGATGATTAATAATGGAGTGTACAGTGGTAGAGTGTGAGGGCAAGAGCCCTCTGGTGGACAGATCAAGAAACTCATTCTACCTGTGAAATCCACTGTCACTACTACTAGAAATAACAAATGTGGGATAAAGACACATACCTTTCATTCTGAATGGCCTCCAGGTTAGCCAGTCCATCATACCCTGGTGAAGGGAAGACCAAAGTGACGCCATGCAGTACCATGCACATGCCCCCCAGTACAGAGCCAAAGCAGTGATACATGGGCACGGGGACACACACTCGAACATGAGGCTAAGAAGGCATGCCAAGCGGTGGGGTAAGGTCAGTGAGTGTATACTGTATATGTGGCAGTAAACCCACCCATAAATATTAAATGTATACATTCCTCCATCCTGGCAAACGATTATTGGTATTTCAACTCAACAGCCAATCAAATAACCCCCCCCCCCCCAAATGATGATGTCTCTGAGGCAACCCTGGTGTTTGGATTGTATATGTTGTGTATTGCTTGGTCATTTTATTTCATATTCACAAAGCCAAGAATGCATATGGACACAAGTCACAAGACACACACAAAACAGGCAACTCAGTAGCCTGACAAGTCAGACTATAACAGCAAAATGTATAGTCTGAACATGACCAATAGACCGGGCTCAATCCTAGAGATGGAATCAGCGGTTGTCTATCAAATGCCTCTGCACACAATAGGATACCGATACGACCTTAGAAAGTTGGTGAAACAGCAAATACACCATTCTTTCCATCCTTTTTCTGCCCAAGCCCGAGTCTAACTCTTCTAGAGTCGATGCCAAAGCCGATTCAAATGACCATAGTTCCTTAGCCACAGCCATACTAGTTCTTTTTGGACAGTCACAGCCCTGTCATCATCTCGCTAAGCTCGCCAGAAAGATAGAGCATTGTGATTGGTCCTACCAAGCCTTGGTAGAAGACCTACTGAGGCCCTATGGTGCGTGTCTTGACATACCTGCTGAGCAAAACTATTTGCTTCCGCTAGGGTATGTCTAAATTTGTAGGCTAGTAACTCAGAGAAAAAATGCATATTGGCATATAATCAGTGACTTGAATACATCATCACTTTCATTTCCTTTTACCCCACAGGAAGCTAACTTTGGTTACATGTGAGAGACTGTATGAGAATAGCATTTGATTTGAACCCATTAGGAAGCTTTTGATGACATTTTTGAAGTTTTGATGACATTTGAGAGACTACATGTATAAAGATACAGATGAGAGGAAGAAACACACCCTCCAGTCGAAGCCCATGCGAAGCCCAATGAAGTAGGCATTGTTCACTATGTTATGGTGAGTCAGAGTGGCTCCTTTTGGCAGGCCTGTCGTCCCCTGAAAAAGGCAAACAAGGTCAAGTGAACACATAGGCAAGTCATGATGCAGCACATCTGGCTATTGAAAGGATCATAGCTCATAAAATCACAGGGAGGCCAATACAGATGTGAACTGGATGTTGATGGGGTCGTCGAAGGCCAGCTGGCCTTGAAGTCTCTCGAGCTCCTGATGCTGCTGGCTGCCCCCTGCCTGCATTACATCGTCCACATGGAGCATGCCTGGCTGGCGGCTGTCCATCACAATAACCATACGCAGGTCTGGCAGCCTGGAGAGGAGATGTTGGGGGCATATTTTATTGTGTAGAGTAAGAGAATACAGACAGACAGAGGATAACTGGCTAAATAGGGGTGATCCACTGACTATGTGTATTACTCCTCCATGTAACTGAATTGAAATGCAGGACAAGCAATGTTTTTATAAACTGTGGCAGTATAAGTGCTCGTGGTTCACCTGGAGCTTTTGAGGAATCCAGGGTTTGCTGTGTCCAGTTCGGGGCAGATCTGTCGCAGCATGTCACAGAACATCTGAGTCTTGAACTGGGTTGGACAGAGTATTGCATTGCACTGCACCTAGGAAAAACGCAAATTACACTAAAGAGTTCAAAAGAAGCTAAAAGTTTTTTTAAGTTTTTTGAATAGACATATTTCATGTATTTGTAGAACCACATACCTTGCCCAGGGTAAATTCTAGTTCCTTCACCTGATAGGCTGGGTTCACGGACACCTGTGGGGAATGATTTGAAATTTGTCCTTGCATCAGGTCAGTACCAAGTACTATACAAACAACAGCAACAAGGCCTTCACAAACAATTGGGCCACAATCCAAATAGTCAGAGTGCCCCTCAGCCCCAGCTTTTAACAAAACCAACTTTTTGGCATGCTCTGGCCATGGCCAAAATGTTCACTGTTAACATTCAAATTCACATTCAACATTGCCAGAGGATGCAAAAAAGGTGGTTTCATTGAGAGGTGTGGAGGGGCTGCTCATCTTCAGCCATGCTTATGGAGGAGCTGAAATTTTAAACTGACTTTTAAAGTGATGAGGAGCTATACATTGTGAGGCTCACCATGATGATACCAGCTTTGGCTGTGGCAAACTGGAACAGGATCCACTCATAGGTGTTGGGTCCCCAGATACCCAGCCTGTCACCTCTCTTCAGGCCCAGACCCAGGAGTCCTGCAGCTGCCCGGTCCACCTGCAGGACAGGAACAACATTAGCACACACACGTTGCACCAATGCTGAGATTACAAACCTACAGCCTATAGCCAACACTGCACATGTGCCTTTTATGTCACTCTTGTGTTCACACCTGACAGAACAACAGAACTATATTGGTGCTCCTGGTTATTTAACAAGGTGCCACCCTTTGTTTTTTGTGCTTTTGCCACAATGTGTTACACCATCTTTGAGAATCTTGAATTTTCAGATAAATATTTAACCCAATAGCTTGGCTGTGTGGACAAAGTCCAAGCCCCACATCGATACTGTGGCCTTCTGTCTAATTTTAGTGGAGGACATAATAAGAATTTGGTCCTAATTTTAGCATTCAAGTGACCAGCATCTGAGCATTGGACCATACACAAAAGAGGTCTGAACTCACATCTTGCTGAAATTGACTGAAGGTTTTCCGGACGCCTGCCTTCAGGAAAACTAAAGCTTCGCGTTCTGGCCATTTCTCCGCAGCTGTCTGCAGGCTCTGTCCGACGGTGAGGGGCAGAAGGGGTAGAGAAGACGTACCGTGGACATAGCTGCTTGTGACTGAGGGAAGACCAGGTGAACTGTCCACATGAAGTGACCTTAAGGAGAGAGAGAGAGAGAGAGAGAGACAGAGAGAGAGAGAGAAGGGAATGTTATGAAAGACTGAAAGTTGTGTGGACTTTTGAGGACATTTGAGACTTGTCTCTGCTCATCTAAAGTCTCTGTGGGAATATAAGTGTCTTGTGGGATCCTTGAGAATCATCAGCCACTGATAATAAATTCTGCATTTCAAAAGTTGTCTTGCTGCCATAGAAAATATGACTGCTTTTGCAACAGCAATCTAAGCTTATTCAGTTAATATCATAAGTACTTGGAAATGACCACAGGAAACCAGGCAGTGGTTTCATTTGATCCTATCCAAGCAAGCCCAAATGTATTGAATAACTTAGAAAAACGTGTTCCCAGTGTCACAGTGGTAACCCCGTTGTTATGCTGCACGTTAACTCAAACAAGAAATTGCATGAGCGTCTTCACTAACAAGTTTCATAAACCTTTCATTGTGATCCAACAACAGTGCAACGTGCGTTGGTCTTTAAATAACGTGGATCAGTTTTTGAAAAACAAACACTACAGTTTGTCGCACTGTATACAGTTTATTTATCTTATCTGTGGCATCAGACGCCACGCTACCCTAAATTATCCGCTAGTCAATAATGAACTTAGTCTCCAGGTGTTCTTACCTGTAACAGTGTGTACTAAGAGTTTTCCAAACCCTTTGCGTTGTCCAAGAATGCGCGTGCCGAATAGAAAACGGTAACGATTTTGTGATAGCCATATTTAACATGCTGCACAACTTTTGTCAACTCGTTACTGTCAAATTGAGAGGTTTTCACATAAACCTGCGCAAACCAGTTCACGACTCTTGGCTGTGTCACTGATTTACCTAAATTGCAGATCTTTGAACTTCCCTGACGGGACTGCATGTCGATCATTTTTAGGAAGTCCATTTTAATGAGCAACACATTAACAACTGATAATGGTTAGTTTTAAAACAATTTAAGCTGGTTTACCATGCCCATTTGTAATGCCACAAGGTGTCGCTGAAGCTTTACGCAACTTTCCTAAATACCTCAAAAAACCTCATCGCCTTTTCAACTTAAACCATTCCTCTGCAGACTACAGACTACACCAAGTTACACTTATATATTTATTTTTAAACCAGAATATCTATCCAAACGTCTTTGTTCCAAATCTAATAGAAAATATAAACCAGACATATTTCATCAGAACAGAACATCTGAGGGAATAACATTTTTTTTGGTAGACACAGGAAAATGTTATTCCAGTTCTGTTAATACAGAGTGCATCAAAGAATAGATACAAAAACAAAAGCTTTGAGCCCAGAAACATCATTGTAAACATTTTAGACCATCATATTCATTATACAGTCTACTCATAAAAACTGCAACTGGCCAGTGTATATTTAAATGAGTATACTTCATCAAAGTGAATCTTTAGTTGTAATATTTTCATATTTTAAGTCTGGTAAAATTGCAGTCTACTCATTTTATTTTTTATTATTTCTTGTTATAACTAACTACATTTGTTTTTCACCAAGAATGTAAAAACACAGCAAGGGTTTATTAATACATTCTATTACAGCTCTGTAAATCTAGCTGAAATTTGTACAGCTTGAAACATCTCAAGAGTTCATGAAACTAAAGAAAGGAAATAAGTCCCCTTGTGCACCTCTTAACACAAAACACCATGAAAAACAGCAGTAGAGAAATAGGGGAAGTGACAATAACAGGCTGGAAAGGGCAAAGAAAGTGGAACAGATGATATTCAGTCAGTTGTTCTGTGTCTTTCAGCACTAAAGTCATAAAAAAACGGCAGCAGGATATGCTGTTTAATAGGTAGAGTATATGCCAGTGTTGTAGCCATTCACTCTGCTCAGACATCTGAGACGTTCACATCATTGGGCTCCACGCCTCCAAGTTGTGTCTGTAAGGGCACTTGGCTATAGTCCACCTCCAAAGCTGAGAGGGAGATGACACGTCTCAGCGGGTGTTCCGGGGCTGGCGGCGTGCAGCTCCGGGCTTCAAGCTTCCGCTGGCGGTCCAGGTAGTAGAAGGAGCCCATGAGGAACAGGCCGGCTGAGGCTACGTTCACGCTGCAGGCATAGAAGATGTACGTGTAATGACCAGTAGTGTCCACCAGCAGACCTGCAGGAAGAGTGGAACGTTACACTGATATGTACCACCATGAGCCGCAGTCAGTGTTCACCGACCCTGAATAATGCAGGGTTAATACACTAACATTGGCGCTGACTGCTCAGGAGATCAAAACCAAGTCGTTCTATATCATTAAGTTATTAGAGAAATCAGAATCAATGCAGCTGTTGTCTAAACTGGGCATTTGCACAATAAACTGATTGGTCAGACCAGTAGGTCAGGCAGCGGGGTTGCCTATGATGCTGCAAAGGGCTCCTGCCTGGTTTGACATTTGGGTTTCCATGGAGCTGGTAACCAGAGCAGACCCTGCTGAGGAATAGCTGAAGTGACTCAGTCCTCAGTGACCTCGCCGTGTGGAGTCAGCTGGTCGGGCACCAGAGGAGAGCATGAGGAACAGGATCCAACAGTTTCCTGTGAGCGCACTCCTCCCAGCCCCCTTCCACCAATCCAGGAATACCTGGAGCTCTGGACTGGCTCCCACCCACCCACCATCCCCCACACACAAGCAGAGGAAAAATACACACACACACACACATATACCCCCACCCCATGCCCTGCTGAAGTGATGACGAGGGCCCACAGTGGCCAGAACATTCCATTTCCTTGTGACTTTCTCACACACACTCAGATAACACAAAGAGAACACCAGAGGCTCTGAGCAGTCATGGCCACACACAAGGTGGGCAGATACGCCAAACTTTTGGTTGGTATTTCACTGGTGTGAAATATCTCCAGTGCAACAGAGCAAATACTCTGCTCTGCACACATGCACACTCAGATAGTTCAGTGCATTTTGAGATTCTATGAGCTGATTCAAAAATGATCTGGTACGCAGAGGCCCATTCAGAACATGATCTGGTATGCAGAGGCATTTCTTTCAACCTAAAGGCTCTATTTCTAATTGATACGAGTGGTCAGATGTTATACACATTTCTATAAAGTTTTAGACTTATCAGACAGACACACCACCAGTTATGACAATTGTCACTTCCTAAATCTTAAATGTTGAAATGAATGAATGAAATGAATTAACAATGAGAATGAAGTATTTTTCACACTAGAACTAGAGATTTATCATTGTTATCATAATCATTACCAGTAGTAGCAGATATAGTAGATGTTCACTGACCTGCCAGTGGTGGGCCCATCAGTACAGTGATGCTCTCCATACAGCAGATAAGGCCCAGGGCTGAGTGGAAGCTTCGGATATCCACGGTGTCCATGAGTACGGTCGCCAGCAGAGAGCCAATGAAGCTCATGGAGAGGCCGAAGATCACCACAAACGTCAGCAGCACAGGGAAGGTGGCTGCTATGCCACACACACTGCTGCTCAGGCCATTCACCAAGATGGCCATCGCAAACATGTACACGAAGCATGGGCTCCCGCGGAAGCGGGGCAGACCAAAGACCAACGCCACCACTGGCCGCATGAAAATGTTGACCAGGCCGAGGATGGACATGAGCAGGGCGGCGCGGTCCTGGGCCATGCCATGCGTGGTGGCGTAAGGCACCAGGTAGACCAGTGGTACAGTAAAGCCCAGCATCATCCAGGCCACGCTCAGTGTGAATGCCAGGTATCGTGGGTTGCTCCGCAGGAGATCGAAGCCCATGTGCTTGTGCAGGAAAGCCATGAGGCTGGAGAGTGTAGAGCATCCCTTTAACCCCTCCGGCTTCCCCTGCCGTGGATGGCCGTTGGCCTGGTCCAGCCCACCGTCCTCCGACGGCCTCTGCTGTCTTCGACTGCTCCTACCGCCGCTCATCGGCACAGGCCTGAGCACAGCCCCGCACACACAACAGTTCAGCAGGATCCCACCGAAGATCAGGAAGCTGCCGCGCCAGCCATAGCGTTCCCGCAGGAAGTTGGCCAGCAGCGGCAGAATGCTGAGGCCCAGGGCCGTGCCTGTGGACGACAGGGCATTGGCGAACGCTCGCCGCCGCACAAAGTAGTGCCCTATCATCGTTATGGCCGGCTGAAATGAAAAACAGAATCCCAAACCTGCAAAGTAAAAGCACACCCTTAGCAAAATTTGCAATTACCCCTAAAAGTAGTCAGTGTAGTGTAATGTATTTGACTGATTCAGTCACTCCCAGTCTCTCCATCTCTGGCTGGTGTGTTTTTTTCACACATAGCAGCAACCATCCATCACCCAAGTGGGTGCTGCACAATAGTGGAGGTTAATAAGTTTCCATTTTTCCTATAAAGTACTTTGATGATCTTAAAAAGTGTTATAAACAGTATATGCAATGTGTGAGCAGCTGTTGTTGTTGTTACTGTGTTGAAGCCTACCTGTGATGATGCCTGCTGTTAGGTACAGTGCAGAGATGGACTGAGCGAATGAACTGGCCACCATTCCCAGGCCACTAAGGATGCCCCCCAGTATCACCACTGGTCGGCAGCCATACAGCTCCACCAGAACACTGCACAGAGGGCCTACAATTAAAGCAGGAGAGAGGACATGGTCGTAAACATGCAAATACATACAAGCAGATGTACGGGCCAACACAGATCCACAGCAATCAGACAAAGCACTCGGACACATTGTTTTTGAATCACGGATGAACAGATTTCAAACACATGCAAATCATAATGGTATTGTCTTCAAACACATGGGGAAATGTACAATGAGAACAACTGAAATACAAAGCCATACTCTAAACACAGACTGAAAATCCCCCCCCCAGAAGTGCCAGGCAGACAGGACATAGTGTTATGAATACTGGACAGACAATAATGACAGAATTAATTGAAAATCCTGTGACAAAATTTCCACCGCTCATGGCCAGGATGAAATGAAAGTTGAAATGAGTCAAGTTAATGCTTTTAAATTACACAAATTTTAGAAGCGATTTTAGTCTTTGATGTAACAGTAATAATCCAACTATTCACTCTGTCCAGGCAGCACACAGTATTGTACCGAGCTCTAGACAGCTAATAATGACAGAATTATGACAGAATTATGAATAATGACAAATTCCTGTGACAAATATCCACTGCTTGCGGCGAGACAAAATGAGAGTTGAAAAAAGTCAACTTAATGCTTTTAAACCACACATACTCTTGGATTCTAGTGATTGTACAAGTCTTTGATGCAAAAATAATAATCCAGTCATTCACTCTGTCTTTGGGGTGATTATTCTCTGCACATGATCATCATGTGGCAGTCCCGTCACCAGTGACCTCTCGTCTCTGGGTGTTCTATGGATCCACAGGTTTCAGAGTTCAGAGACAAACATAATAGACCAAGAAAAAATCTAATACAATCATAAATTAGTTTTGCTAACAGTAAAGTGTCATCATGACTCTGAGGTAGGACTTGTGACATTGTGGCTTAAGGGTTCACTACCCACACATAGTGACTCAGCAAAAGAACTTCTCTTCTGCTGAGCTCATTGTCACAGACAGAACATGCTACTGTGACGCAGTACTACTGTGAGCTCTGAAAATGGAAGACATCACTTGTGAAAGCGAAAGACATTGACTAGTGATGGTGAGTTTGGGTGGACTCTACCTCCTCCATGAAGAACAGCAGTCATGATTGCAGGGACCCAGGACGTCTCAGTGTTGCTGGCATGGAACTCCGTCTGCAGGTCTGTGTAGAAGATGCCGATGCAGGAAGGAAACGCCAGGGTGAGTGCCAGCACGAGGATGGTGGAGGCCACCACCACCCAGCCCCAACCGCCGTCGGGCACCTCCGGCCCATTCTGTCCCCCTCTCTCCTCCGTCTCCGGCTCCTGCTCCTCCAGCTCCTCACCATGGCAAGGATCAATGAACTCCCCTAATGGTGCTGCTTCCTGCCCATCCCTTTCCTCTGAGTCAGAGTCTCTCTCTGCAGAGTCCAGTGCAGACTCCGCTGACCACAGAGAAGATGCTCTGCTCCAGGTCAAGTGGTTCTGGCGAGCATCGGGGCTGCTGCGTCGCACTAGGGTAGACTGGCCGTTTGCGGGCACAGACCTCGGAGACTCCCTCTGGTGCACCTCATGTCCCTCTGTCATTGTGTTTGGCTACAGAAGGGTGCATTAAAGCATATCTTGGTTAAGCTATGTATACAAGTACATTGCATCAAAATAAACAAATCAATTTTAAATACTTTACAGAAATTCATACACATGAAAAGAAAAGCTTTTGAGATTTACCGAAAGGGTAAATTCTCTTATAGGCGATGGCACTGATAGGTAGACTGGAGGAACTGAAACGCTAAATGTTACTAAGTACTAAATGTTCAGTATAGCCTGTAGCTCAGCAAGCTGAAAGTGTATTCAGGGGCACCCCAGTGAACATAATGAACTTTCCTTGTTTATTTTTTTGGTTTGGTTGTTTTTTTTTTTGTTTGTTTGTTTTGTTTTGTTGTTTTTTTTACCTGGAGGCTCCTTTAACGATTATAAGAATAACAAGATAGTGGGAAATAGAAAATAAAAAACATTTTCTCTGTAAATTAGTAAATTAAAGCAGCTGGTTCAGATGAATAGTTCGCCAAAAAGTTACTCACCCGACACTTGCAGTTTGATAACACTTTACTTTTTCATCTTCATCATTCGATCCTCGCGTTCTAGAGAAATTATGTATTTTACTATCACTGCCACACATCGATAACTAAGTGATGATCCGTACGTCTTCGGAGACATTCATGATCCACCGTTACTCATGGTGTCGACCTATTGGCTACAAAAGTGAAACAAATTCGGACTGCGTTGCGTCAGCCGCTACTTTCCAAAAGCCGCTGTCCTATCAAATTGGCTGCGTAATTTATGGGCGGCATGACTTCGCCTGTTCTCAACTTTTACGCCCATCAGGCTGAGCCTCTAAACTCAAATCCAAGCAAACACTGACTCAGCCTCGCGACCAAATGTAGGAGAGCCGTGATAATCTCCTTTTGTCATTATTATTGGCTAATCCAAAATGCTGTTTTTCTCTTTTAGAGAGTGTTTGTTACAGTAATTGGAATACATTGTCGGCTGTAGAATGATTCAAACTTGTACACTGTACTTTATATACCTCTTACTTGTATCTACCAGATACTTCTTTGTTATCATATCTATAGTTTACATAGTTGTCATGCACGTTTACCTTCTGCGGCCAATTTTCTCAGTTCATAGACCATTCATAGATCCATCTGGATTCGCTACCCTCCACCGCCCTTTCGAAGTGAGGAGTAATGGGTTGAAATTTGTGACCATATCTCAAATACCACCTTCACGTAACTGAAGTTGTGAGGCTCTAATGTTGCGGACATCATGGCAAGGGAACGCGAAATCAGTGCAGCTGACCTATATTCTTCCTCACCAAGTAGACATCTGCAGGTGACACCGAGAAGTTTGACTCAAGCTTGGCGTTGTAGATACAGGTCCAAGCGCCTGTGTCTCAGTAACTACTTGATGGCGTCATGCAGAGAAAAGTATATTTGGTTTAGCTTACTCCTTTGGTTCCCTTTGTACAACTTACTATACTGATTTATGATTAACAAAGCAGCAACACGTCATGATTAGATGGAGGCAAAGTCTAAAATGACTGATCTGATCTGTTCATCTGATAAAACCATGTTACTAGTCATGCTGATTATTATACTCCTTCTTTGTCCGAGTATTATCTACAGTATGTATTTGTACAGTCTGGGTGTTTGAAACACTTAGCACTAGGCTTACTTTTTCACTCCTATACTTCCTTTTCATCTATAGTCATCCCTAAACTGGCATGTGCTTTTGACAGTCTTTTTATCCATGGTGTCACCTGCAATGCTTTCAAATAAAAAGCGGCTCTCAAAAAATAGTCCACAGTTCATAAAGTGTAATTTATAGTAAAACACCAGAAAATGTTTTTGTACATTTGCCTATGTTTATGCCAGTTCTTGTCTTTACAGCAAATGTGACATGCATTATGAAGAAGATTAGGTAGACCTACACAGTGCAGCGCACTTGTTACTGCTGTCAGTCAATTGTGCTTTGGTGTTGTTTCCCTTGTCCCACCGTACAATGTTTAATAGCTTTGCCTTATAATGAGCCATTGTGGGAGGAATTTAGCAACTTTTTGGGTTATAGCTGAAATCATAATACTAATGCAAAATTTTTGTGAGCCCCAAGTAGACCTATGATATTGATTTAACCTTCTTTGGCAGAAATTTAAGCAAGCACTCCTGGTTATTCTGGAGAAATTATTCAAGAGGGATTTTAGCCCGTCCCATTCTTCCTTGTACAACCATTTCTGTTGATGCATGTTTTAGGTCTGTGCTCTGACTGTTTCACTTTAAAAATAAAGCCACTGGTTTCCGTCTTTGTCTTGTAGGCCTATACCACAACCTTTACTGTGCATCACCAGGAAAATAACCCACCCTGTCATAATCCTGTAGGACATATGATAAATATTCCTGTTAATGATGGCCCACAATCTCTAGTATAGCAAGAGCCCTATACCATGGTGCTCTCCTGGAGGACAGGTTAATGTAATTCAGCACTGGGATTATATTCCCATAAGCCTTTTTCCATACAGTGTTTTTGTTTCAAAACAATGAATTCTTAGATGCTTCACTTTTCTACAGGATTCTTTGATGTGACAAGGTGTAGTTGGGGCTATGGTTTGGTGTGACAGAATACACGTCAAATCAGAAAATTTGATGCACATACTTTGCTATCAAGTAGGCATCATGGCGTCCTTGCATTCATGTTTGTGTATGTTTGTGTTTCCATTGCCCCTAACGTGTCAAAAAGTTCAGCAATGCCCAACCAAAGGCAAATGAAGGCATCCATCATGCAGTGATTATCCAATGACATATCTATCTGTATATACTTCTGTATATACTTCTGTACATCTATATATACTTAACACTTAATACATCTGTACATAACTATCTCTATTGCACATCTGTATATTGCCCTTTATATTGAATCTATATAGCACATCTGTGTATTACCCTCATTATCTCTTCACCTTACATGTATATTGCTCTTCTGCCTAATTATTATTCTGCCTATTCATTATTACTACTCTTATCTGAATATAATTTGCTCTTTAACTGTGTCATGGTTCTGCTTCCTGATACCTTGGCCCCCCACTGGACTAACACTGCACTGCAGCCTCTATGTTTGTTTTGGTCTCACACGTGCTTCTGTTCTGTTCCCCTGCCCTGCCCCTTTCTCCTCCCCTGCTCCACACCTGTGTTTAATGATCTTGTTCCCAGTAATGATTGTCAGCTGCTCCCTGTTTGCCCTAATGTTCCTGCTCCCTATATAAACCCCAGTTTTTTCTCTGTCCCTTGTCTGATCATCTGACCTCGTTCCTTGTCTAATGTAAGTCTGTTTCAAGTCTGCTCACCAACCTGTGAGTTCTGTTTCCGTGTGTTTTACCGACTCCGTCTCGTGTCTGCCCCTTGGAATTCGTTCGAGTTTTCTGTTTCTCCCTGAGCCTTTTGAGAAGTTTAAATACCTGTCTTGCATCTTTTGGATATTTTTTGAGTTTCCTCTGTTTTCCCTCAACCTCTTCCCTTTTTGATACCTGCCTTTTGAAACCATTGTTGGATTACTTGTGTATTTTTGTTATAACCTAGATCTCCTGAGCTTTTCCCCACGGCGTACTGCTTTGTTAAGTTCCCTGCTCTTATTAAATCGTGTTGATCTGCTTTTGGGTTTCTGTCTGAGTTTTACCGTACGTAACAGTATGATCAGACCAGCAATAAACCCAGCGGATCTTGAGCAGTTTTCGGTGATGTATCGGGAGACACAGTCTTATATTGAGCGGTCAGACGTTATGCTCCCGACATCAAACGGCCCTACCAAGTAACGAAGACCGCTGACGATGTGGCAACCGCTCAAGCGGCATCATTGCCTACACCCGAGATGAAGCGGGTGTTCAATCGTTCCAAACACGGGCACGAGGCTGCTAGGGAGTTGCTCCATCTACGCCAGGGTTCCCGATCTGCTTCTGACTTCGCCATAGACTTCCAGACCCTGGCTATCTCATCTGGCTGGGGTGAGAAGGAATTATTCGACACCTTCCTAAACGGTCTCTCTGAAGAATTGAAAGATGAGTTAATATCCCATGATCTGCCTAAGACCTGCGAGGGTTGGTCAATCTGGCCATCCGTGTCGACACTAGGTTGCAGCAACGTCGACGCTTTAGTGCATCCGGAGCTGTGGGTGGAGGAATTCCCGCCTTGCTACCTCTTCTTCGTCATCTCCCACCATGGCAACCCCAGAGTCCATGCAGGTGGACCGGACTCGTCTGAGTGTGGAGGAGAGACGGCGAGGATTACAAGCTAGACCTCCAACCGCTTCTGTTTTTTCAGTTCCTCCGTTTTTTCCGAGCGTGGAGTTGATTTCTCCAGCGCCTTCCGTTACCTCCATGTCAGCTTCAGAACCTAGTCCCGACCACAGAGCCCCGGACGCCGAGTCTCTACCACAGAGCCCCCGGACGCCGAGTCCCGGACCACAGAGCCCCCGGACGCCGAGTCCCGGACCACAGAGCCCCCGGGCGCCGAGTCCCGACCACAGAGCCCGGACGCCGAAGTCCCGACCAGCGAGCCTCGGGCGCCGAAGTCCCGACCAGCGAGCGGGCGCCGAAGTCCCGACCAGCGAGCCCCGGGCGCCGAAGTCCCGACCAGCGAGCCTCGGGCGCCGAAGTCCCGACCAGCGAGCCCCCGGTTGTTCAGTCCACGACCTGCGAGTCCCCGACCATCGAGTCCCCGGGCGCCGAGCCCTCGACCAGCGAAGTCCCGGCGCCGAGCCCCGACCAGCGAGTCCCGGGCGCCGAGCCTCGACCAGCGAAGTCCCGGGCGCCGAAGCTCCCGACCATCGAGTCCCGGGCGCGAAGCCTCGACCATCGAAGTTCCCGGCGCCGAAGCCCCGACCATCGAGTCCCCGGGCGCCGAGCTCCCGACCATCGAGTTCCCGGGCGCCGAGCTCCCGACCATCGAGTTCCCGGGCGCCGAGCTCCCGACCATCGAGTTCCCGGGCGCCGAGCTCCCGACCATCGAGTTCCCGGGCGCCGAGCTCCCGACCATCGAGTTCCCGGGCGCCGAGTCCCCGACCATCGAGTTCCTGGTCGTTCAGTCCACGACCTGCGAGTTCCCGATCAGCGAGCCCCGGAGCGCCGAGTCCCCGACCAGCGAGTTCCTGGTCGTTTAGTTCCCGATCAGCGAGCCCCGGAGCGGCGACTCCCCGACCAGCGAGTTCCTGGTCGTTCAGTCCACGACCAGAGGGTTCCGGAGCGCAGAGTCCCCGGGCGCCGAGTCCCCTACCAGCAAGTTCCTGGGCCTCGAGCCTTCCGTCCAGTGATTCCCCGTCCAGTGATTCCCCGTCCAGTGATTCCCCGTCCAGTGAGTTCCAGTCCGGCGAGTTCCAGTCCGGCGAGTTCCAGTCCGGCGAGTTCCAGTCCGGCGAGTTCCAGTCCGGCGATTCCCCGTCCAGTGATTCCCCGTCCAGTGATTCCCCGTCCAGTGATCCCCCGTCCAGTGAATCCCCGTCCGGCGAGTTCCAGTCCGGCGAGTTCCAGTCCGGCGAGTTCCAGTCCGGCGATTCCCCGTCCAGTGAATTCCTGTCCAGTGAGTTCCCACCCAGTGAGCCCCAGTACGGCGAGTCCCAGTCCGGCGCGTGCCTTCCAGTGTCTCCGCCGGCCGCCTCCAGTGTCTCCGGCCCGCGCGCGCCCTCCAGTGTCTCCGGCCCCACCCGCCACCCAGTGTCTCCTGCCCGCGGCCGCCACCCAGAGTCTCCTGCCCGCGGCCGCCACCCAGAGTCTCCTGCCCGCGGCCGCCACCCAGAGTCTCCTGCCCGCGGCCGCCACCCAGAGTCTCCTGCCTGCGGCCGCCACCCAGAGTCTCCTGCCTGCGGCCGCCCTGCAGAGTCTCCGGCCCGCGGCCGCCCTGCAGAGTCTCCGACCCGCGGCCACCCTCCTCAGCCTCCGACTCGCGGCTGCCACCCAGAGCACCCTGCAGAGTCTTCGACCCGTGGGCATCCCCCAGAGCCTCCGGTCCGTGGGCATCCCCCAGAGCCTCCGGTCCGTGGGCATCCCCCAGAGCCTCCGGTCCGTGGGAATCCTCCAGAGCCTCCGGTCCGTGGGAATCCTCCAGAGCCTCCGTCCCGTGGGCATCCTCCAGAGCCTCCGTCCCGTGGGCATCCTCCAGAGTCTCCGTCCCGTGGGCATCCTCCAGAGTCTCCGTCCCGTGGGCATCCTCCAGAGTCTCCGACCCGTGGGCACCCTTCTGAGCCTCGGGAGGCCGAACCCCTGATCCGGGAGCCTTGGGATGTGGAATCCCCAGCCAAGAAGACGGAGGATTTTCAGAATCCAGTGGGCTCAAGACCGGTGGAGGATACTGTTCTTGATACGATTCTGTTTCATGCATTAGAACAACCCCTTGGCCAGCATCTGCTCCTACCCTGCCCCCCATTAGTAGTGGACCCCGGGGGTCCTCCGGGGACAAGGCCATGGTTTCAGACCACTTGGAGATTTAGTTCTCCCCTGTCCATCTGTTTTTGGTGTCTTTCTTGGGGTCCTCAGGGGCTGTCCCTTGGGCGGGGGTTGGGTTCTGTCACCACTCTGTCTCGTCTGTTTTTGTCTCCTCTCGTGTCCATCATTCCGGATCAGTGTATCAGTGAATCTGAACTCTTCTCAGCTACCAGCAAGCACCCAGATCATGACTCCCATGCCTGTTTTCTCTGTCTCAGCCCAGTCTGTTCCCTGTTTCCTGTCTTGTCTCCCCGCCTTGTTTCTGCTGTGTTCTCTGTCCCCTGTAGGATTGCCTGCCTGTTCCCGAGCCTGTCTGCCTGTGACCTGTTCCCTGCACCGGTTTCCAGCCCGTTCCTTGCCTCCCCACCTCATTCCCTGTCAGTTCATGTTTGTCTTGGTCCCCGGAAAGATCGTCCGCCTGTTGCCGAACCTGGACTGCCACTGAGCTACGGCCCTGCTCCTCCGCACCTGGTACGACCTTTTGCCTGCTCACGACCTACGCTCTGCTCGCCCGTCCTGGACTCCAACCCGTGCTTCAGTTCCGACCAACGCTCTGCACTCCTGCCTCGCTTCCGACTCGCCGCCTGCCAGCAACTCTCACCTGCTCTTCTGTCACGGTTCCCGACTCCCCACCAGCGCCGCCAGTTAAAGGACGCCATGAGGCGTCCGTTAGAGGGGGAGTACTGTCATGGTTCTGCTTCCTGATACCTTGGCCCCCCACTGGACTAACACTGCACTGCAGCCTCTATGTTTGTTTTGGTCTCACACGTGCTTCTGTTCTGTTCCCCTGCCCTGCCCCTTTCTCCTCCCCTGCTCCACACCTGTGTTTAATGATCTTGTTCCCAGTAATGATTGTCAGCTGCTCCCTGTTTGCCCTAATGTTCCTGCTCCTATATAAACCCCAGTTTTTCTCTGTCCCTTGTCTGATCATCTGACCTCGTTCATGTCTAATGTAAGTCTGTTTCAAGTCTGCTCACCAACCTGTGAGTTCTGTTTCCGTGTGTTTTACCGACTCCCTGGTTGTTCAGTCCACGACCTGCGAGTCCCGGCGCCGAGTCCCGACCAGCGAGTCCCGGCGCCGAGCTCCGACCATCGAGTCCCCGGCGCCGAGCTCCCGACCATCGAGTTCCCGGCGCCGAAGCTCCGACCATCGAGTTCCGGCGCCGAGCCCGACCATCGAGTTCCGGCGCCGAAGCCCGACCATCGAGTTCCGGGCGCCGAGCTCCGACCATCGAGTTCCGGGCGCCGAGCTCCCGACCATCGAGTTCCCGGGCGCCGAGCTCCCGACCATCGAGTTCCCGGGCGCCGAGCTCCCGACCATCGAGTTCCCGGGCGCCGAGTCCCCGACCATCGAGTTCCTGGTCGTTCAGTCCACGACCTGCGAGTTCCCGATCAGCGAGCCCGAGCGCCGAGTCCCGACCAGCGAGTTCCTGGTCGTTTAGTTCCCGATCAGCGAGCCCGAGCGCGACTCCCGACCAGCGAAGTTCCTGGTCGTTCAGTCCACGACCAGAGGGTTCCGGGCGCAGAGTCCCGGGCGCCGAGTCCCCTACCAGCAAGTTCCTGGGCCTCGAGCCTTCCGTCCAGTGATTCCCGTCCAGTGATTCCCGTCCAGTGAGTTCCAGTCCGGCGAAGTTCCAGTCGGCGAAGTTCCAGTCCGCGAGTTCCAGTCCGCGATTCCCGTCGGCGATTCCCGTCCAGTGAATCCCCGTCCGGCGAGTTCCAGTCCGGCGAGTTCCAGTCCGGCGAGTTCCAGTCCGGCGATTCCCCGTCCAGTGAATCCCTGTCCAGTGAGTTCCCACCCAGTGAGCCCCAGTACGGCGAGTCCCAGTCCGGCGCGTGCCTTCCAGTGTCTCCGGCCCGCGCCTCCAGTGTCTCCGCCCGCGCTCCAGTGTCTCCGGCGCGCCTCCAGTGTCTCCGGCCCGCGCGCGCCCTCCAGTGTCTCCGGCCCGCGCCTCCAGTGTCTCCGCCCGCCGCCTCCAGTGTCTCCGGCCCGCGCGCGCCCTCCAGTGTCTCCTGCCTGCGGCCGCCACCCAGAGTCTCCTGCCTGCGGCCGCCCTGCAGAGTCTCCGGCCCGCGGCCGCCCTGCAGAGTCTCCGACCCGCGGCCACCCTCCTCAGCCTCCGACTCGCGGCCGCCACCCAGAGCACCCTGCAGAGTCTTCGACCCGTGGGCATCCCCCAGAGCCTCCGGTCCGTGGGAATCCCCCAGAGCCTCCGGTCCGTGGGCATCCTCCAGAGCCTCCGGTCCGTGGGCACCCCCCAGAGCCTCCGGTCCGTGGGAATCCTCCAGAGCCTCCGTCCCGTGGGCATCCTCCAGAGCCTCCGTCCCGTGGGCATCCTCCAGAGCCTCCGTCCCGTGGGCATCCTCCAGAGCCTCCGTCCCGTGGGCATCCTCCAGAGTCTCCGTCCCGTGGGCATCCTCCAGAGTCTCCGTCCCGTGGGCATCCTCCAGAGTCTCCGACCCGTGGGCACCCTTCTGAGCCTCGGGAGGCCGAACCCCTGATCCGGGAGCCTTGGGATGTGGAATCCCCAGCCAAGAAGACGGAGGATTTTCAGAATCCAGTGGGCTCAAGACCGGTGGAGGATACTGTTCTTGATACGATTCTGTTTCATGCATTAGAACAACCCCTTGGCCAGCATCTGCTCCTACCCTGCCCCCCATTAGTAGTGGACCCCGGGGGTCCTCCGGGGACAAGGCCATGGTTTCAGACCACTTGGAGATTTAGTTCTCCCCTGTCCATCTGTTTTTGGTGTCTTTCTTGGGGTCCTCAGGGGCTGTCCCTTGGGCGGGGGTTGGGTTCTGTCACCACTCTGTCTCGTCTGTTTTTGTCTCCTCTCGTGTCCATCATTCCGGATCAGTGTATCAGTGAATCTGAACTCTTCTCAGCTACCAGCAAGCACCCAGATCATGACTCCCATGCCTGTTTTCTCTGTCTCAGCCCAGTCTGTTCCCTGTTTCCCTGTCTTGTCTCCCGCCTTGTTTCTGCTGTGTTCTCTGTCCCCTGTAGGATTGCCTGCCTGTTCCCGAGCCTGTCTGCCTGTGACCTGTTCCCTGCACCGGTTTCCAGCCCGTTCCTTGCCTCCCCACCTCATTCCCTGTCAGTTCATGTTTGTCTTGGTCCCCGGAAAGATCGTCCGCCTGTTGCCGAACCTGGACTGCCACTGAGCTACGGCCCTGCTCCTCCGCACCTGGTACGACCTTTTTGCCTGCCTACGACCTACGCTCTGCTCGCCCGTCCTGGACTCCAACCCGTGCTTCAGTTCCGACCAACGCTCTGCACTCCTGCCTCGTTTCCCGACTCGCCGCCTGCCAGCAACTCTCACCTGCTCTTCTGTCACGGTTCCCGACTCCCCACCAGCGCCTCGCCTCAGTTAAAAGGACGCCATGAGGCGTCCGTTAGAGGGGGAGTACTGTCATGGTTCTGCTTCCTGATACCTTGGCCCCCCACTGGACTAACACTGCACTGCAGCCTCTATGTTTGTTTTGGTCTCACACGTGCTTCTGTTCTGTTCCCCTGCCCTGCCCCTTTCTCCTCCCCTGCTCCACACCTGTGTTTAATGATCTTGTTCCCAGTAATGATTGTCAGCTGCTCCCTGTTTGCCCTAATGTTCCTGCTCCCTATATAAACCCCAGTTTTTTCTCTGTCCCTTGTCTGATCATCTGACCTCGTTCCTTGTCTAATGTAAGTCTGTTTCAAGTCTGCTCACCAACCTGTGAGTTCTGTTTCCGTGTGTTTTACCGACTCCCGTCTCTCGTGTCTGCCCCTTGGAATTCGTTCGAGTTTTCTGTTTCTCCCTGAGCCTTTTGAGAAGTTTAAATACCTGTCTTGCATCTTTTGGATATTTTTTGAGTTTCCTCTGTTTTCCCTCAACCTCTTCCCTTTTTGATACCTGCCTTTTGAAACCATTGTTGGATTACTTGTGTATTTTTGTTATAACCTAGATCTCCTGAGCTTTTCCCCACGGCGTACTGCTTTGTTAAGTTCCCTGCTCTTATTAAATCGTGTTGATCTGCTTTTGGGTTTCTGTCTGAGTTTTACCGTACGTAACAAACTGTACATACTGCATATACTGTATATACTGCACTTGCTGCTCTTTGCACTTCTGATTAGATGCCAAACTGCATTTTGTTACCTGTATTTATACATGAGTAATGACAATAAAGTTGAATCTAATCTAAAAATATCAATGCAGGGGAGGTCTATCATAGTCAACCACTAAACTACAAAGGTATTTGTAAATATGCCTACAACAAGCGCTGGGCTATTCATAGCGGTAGTTTGCTAGTGGTAGTAGTAGTATCACCACCGTAAATATAACATTGTGTTACTAGTGTATAAATCTTGACTTACCCTTTCAAGCCAACACTGTAAATGATAGATGTATTTATTCAACATGGATGGATAATTGTTGATAATTAGATGGATTACTGTTGTTATCAGAGAAAACAGACAGTTTTAAATTAAAAACAGCTTATATTTCAATTATTAATTGTATATATATTTGTAATATATAATTGTATATATATATTTCAATTACAATTATTATTAATTTCCAAAATCTTCACTTTCTTTTTCTGTCACACACAGAGCTATCTTTGATTGTTTTTCAAGTGATAGGACAAAGCTGTCAGCTTTCCTCCCAAAGCTTTGGCCCGGCATTGTGATGCTCTTGATCAAAAGCTCTACTTCCTGTCTCTTCCAGTAAAGAAGCTGGTTGAAATGCTGTGCTCCACCCTTGGCAGACACCAGGCTGACATTTATTGTTTCTCCCCTGTCCACAGGAAACAGGTTGTTGTGGCAATCCCAGTGTACAGAGAACTCACTGGTTCGACTTTGGCTATGAGTCATGAGTCTTTTGTTTTGGTAGTCTAAATGAGAGCACAGAGATCATTCAGCACCAAACAGACTTTTATTTCACCAAAGAGTCATAGTTAAAATTAAATGAAAAACAATAAATAGAATAACACGTTATTACATCCTCATCATTAGATTAGATACCAATATGGTAACACTTTCTATGAAGACCATCTATAGTGCATTATGAGCGCATTCATAACAAACTATAATGCGCATCATAATTACTCAAAATGCATTATGACTACACTCATAATGCTTCATGATGCATTATATCAACAGTTATAAATAACTATAAATCTAGCTTATAATGCCTTATAAATCCAAGGGTGTTATGAGTGTTCATGACTGGTTATAAACTACAGGCTGGCTGATGGGGCTTATAATACATTATGACTACTAATACCCCTCTATGCAAACACCTGGATGATCAACTGTTGTAAGGGCTCATAAGTTGCTATAATGTACAACAAGCTTCAAGCTACAAGCTTCTCCCTACTGCAACCCATATGTAACAATTAGTGAGTCAGTTCATTGTAGTAAATTGTTCAGGTTAAAGGGGAATTCCGGCCAATGTCAACATGCAGTTGTATTGTCAGTACCCATTTGTCAGTACCCATTTGTCAGTACCCATTTGTCAGTACCCATTTGTCAGTACCCATTTGTCAGTACCCATAGTCATTTTTTTGTTCAGCTCTTTCCGAGATCCTGGCCCCCTAATCAGAGTCATAGATTGTTTACATAGTGTTTGAAACGTCAGCAACTTCCAGCAACATGAAATATCTGGCCTCGAGATTTGTTCATGACAGAGCCACACACTTCATAGGAAGCCTACTTAGCAACCACAACAAGTTCATGACAATAAATGATTGAATTTCTGGTTAGGACATGGTGTAATGATTTGAATGTGACAAAACACGAAGCTTCTAAGAACATTGTACTACTTCTGCTGCTCGAAAAAAAGAATCTGTGGTTTTATTGCAAAAAGTGGTTTGAATCACACAACAAGCCTGTGACTGTGTTCTGCTTGTTAACCACTTCCCTCGAAAACAAGAACATCTACCAACCATAACCATTGTTACCAAACTATTTTTTCACCAATATGTTTGGAAAGGTGTGTAATAACATATATTCAGATGGGAAACCCTGAACAAAACCTGCTCAAGTAATGGTACCGATTAATTATTTTTATTATTTATCAGGCCTTCAGTAAATTCTGAAGGGTCAGATAAATGTATTAGTTATTTACAGGTTATTAGATAATAAGATTATAATGACATCTAGACACCCAATATACCTGTCTGGTATAGCGCACACTTTGACACTTTGGCACACTGCTAGATGGTTTATCATAATGGTGTCAGATTTGGAAGACATGATGTCAAGATGTTACAGATTTTGAATTGCGATGGAAATTATGATATGTCACAAGAAATCATGATACGATGAATATACATCTCACCAGATAAGCAGGAAATATGCCAGAAATTCACAATGCCTTGGCTGAATGGTCTTTACAAAATGTCGGTAAACTTTACAAAATGTTGGTTATTAAAATTATGGTGATATTCACATGGTCAAACTGGTATAGCACCACCAACTGGGAATACAGGTACACATACACGTGTATGCACACACACACACACACACACACACACACACAGGCTGAAAGACTGAAACACAAACAAACAAGCTGACTCATATGATCACTCTAAAAGCACAGACTTACACTCACTCAGCCTACAAACACACACAGACCTACACTTAAGCTTAATTTTTTGCTCCTACTCCAGTTATGCAGAGTATGGCGTTCCAAATGTGCCAAAATTACATCTTGATCGATCATTTATGTTGACTGAAGCTGTGTTCAAACATGTCATGGTCTGTGTAACACTGCATTGGTATGAAATTGAATATGTGTTGAAATGTATTGGTCTGATTTTTGAAAAATAAAAACATCTGTGCATTCTTATGCTTTTGTATTATGTTGTCTTCTTTGCCATTGGTTTTGCTGTTAGATATGTTGTCTTCTTTGCCATTGGTTTTGTTGATATGTTGTCTTTTTGGCAATGGGTTTGTTATACATGTTGGTTTCTTGGCATTGACTCTTCAAATCTGCTTTTATTATTTGCAAAATGCAAAATTACAAATGTTCTGATTACCCAAAATCAGCTCAGAGTTTTGTAATAGAATTTTTAGAAAAACAGGTTTAAAGATTTTCATTCTGAATAGAATGTTACAGAATAACAATTTAATGAAAACCCAATTTCCCCAAAATATTGCCATTCAACACATTTTTTTTACTCTTTCCCAGATAAATTCAAGTGCAACATGTGAGGGATTTTCCTTTACATACCAGTAAGTAAAAGCAAAACCAGTGACACACAAGATGTGTGTAACAGCAAAACTAATGACAAAGACAACATATGTAGCCTATGATGATATGTAAACCAGTGATAAAGACATCGAACAGCAAAACTAACGGTAAAGAAGACAACATGTGTAAAAGTAAAAACCAATGACAAAGGCAAAATAATGTGTAATCGCAAAACCAATGCCAAAGAAGACAATATAAACTGCACAAACCAACAATAAAGACAATCACATAATGGCCTACAACAGCATAGGACTGCATTTGGTAAAAGGTAAAAATTAGACCAAGACATTTTGACACATCCAATGCAATGTTGCACAGACAATTATATGTTTCAACACATCTTCAGTTGACATGAATGGTCAACCAAGATGTAATTTTGGCACATTTGGAACCCCATAATGGAGAGGTTTACTTTTCACAGTTCTCCAACGTGTGTCTGTGTACCATGTACACCAACACACACCAGACACTGGTTGAAGTGGCACTAGTCTACCCACATACCGATATAATGATTAAAAAGTCGTCTGGCTTTGTCTTTCTATCATGTTAATGTTGCTAATAGAGACATGGCACTTTTCAATGGCAAAGTTATTCAAGTTATTTATTTGCAAGCAAACTATGAGTTTGCTTGTGAACTTCTTACATAGTTGCCCACAAAGCAATGCCTGCTGATGAAATGCTGATTGAACTTTATTGAAATATAGGCACAGTTCAATCATGAAATCCTTTCACTAAAACAAAACTATGTCAAAATTATTTACTAAGCTTGCACTGTGAATTAGCATGTTGCTAACTATACCTATGGTGGGGTAACAAGAAGCCAAAACAAAGTGTGTCAACGAATCACACGCTCCCTCTACCCTTGAGGTCAGTGTCGTTTTGATGGATAGTTAGAAAGGTATCAGTCAGCCCTCCGAGAGCATGTTGGGGAGGGTCTGTGTGTCTACAGGCAGGCTTGTGTGTCTGCCTATTGAGGGACTAGGATGAGTACAAGTTGGCCTTTACTCACACATGCATAGACACACACCAGCACACACACTCATTTACACACACACACACACACACAATAACTGTAATCTACGCACTCTCTCTAACATTGGCTGGCTCTCTCTCTCTCACACACACATACATTCACTCACACACACATACACACACACCCATTCTAGAGGTGCGGGCAGTTATCCTGCGGTACCTTAGGGAAATTAGGGAGAACAGTCCATTGGATGGGTGTGTTGAGTCTTTAACAGTGCTCATGGCTTTGTGCAGACAGTGGGTGTTGAAGATGTTGGTGAGCGAGGGAAGAGCCGGCCTTTTCAGCCGTCCTCACAATCCTCTGCAGGGCCTTCCTTTCTGCAGCAGTGCAGTTACCAATCTACACTATGATGGCACTGCTGAGGATGCTCTCAATAATCCCCCCAGTAGAAGGTTGTCAGGATGGGGGAGGGGAGATGGGCCCTCCACAGCTTTCATAGAAAATATTGGCGTTGCTGGGCAATCTTTGTAATGTGTGTGGTATTCTTGGTCCATGTGAGGTTGTCTGTGATGTGTACGCCCAGACACTTTGTGTCCTGAACAGTCTCAACTGGAAGGTTGTTTATGGACAGTGGGGTGTGTTTGCCAGGAGGTCTTCTGAAATCAATGATCAATTCTTTTGTTTTGTCCACATTGAGGGACAGGCACGTGAGCGCACCAGTCGTTCAGAATTGCTGAGTGTCACTTGTGTCATCAGCAAATTTGATGATGTGGTTTGTGCTGTGTTTGTTGCTGCACAGTCATGGGTTAGAAGTATAAACTGCAGGGGGCTGAGCACGCAGGATGGATTTCCTCGCTACTGTGTTCTGTTTTTCAAATCTGGAGTAGAACACTGGTTCAGTGCTTCTGGGAGGGAGCTATCACTGTCACAGGAGAGTGGATCAGGTCTGTAGTTGGTGATGGCTTGTATTCCCTGCCATGGGCGGTGTGTGTCATTGGTGTCTGTGAAGTGGTTGGGAATTTTCTAAACGTGAGTGTGAGCTTTGCTGTTTTGATGACCCGGGACAGTTTGGCTCTCGCTTTTCTCAGAGCTGCCTCTTCCCCAGACCTATAGGCGGCGTCTCTGGCTTTCAGTAGCGCTCTCATGTCTGCAGTCATCCATGGTTTCTGATTGAGACGTATGGTGATGGTCAAAGTGATGGTTACATCGTCAATGCATTTGCCAATGTAGCCCATGATGACTGGAGAGTATTCCTCTAGGTCAATGTGGCTGCATGCTTGAACACATCACAGTCCGTGCATTCAAAACAGTCTTGACAGTGCCGGCTGGTAAGCACACACATACACACACACACACACAGGCATACTAATACACCCACATGGCCTTAGAAACAGAAATTCTTGTGCACACACACACACATACACAGAAATTTCTCACTTCAGTTCTTAGCATAGACTGCGCTTGAATTCCTCAGATGAAGATACAAATGTTCTTATTCACACACATACACACACACAGTACTCACACCAATCCAATCCATAGCATAGCCTGAATTTTAATTCCACAGATCACATGCTTACTGAAGTGTATATTTGTGATTTAGTGCCACCTATACCTTCCACATTCTCAAACTCTTTACATTAGAATTTTTAAAAATGTATTAAATTATATTATACATATTCACCACACTAGTTGATTGGTCTGAACCTTAAAAAAATATTGGGTATTTTAATAATAATGATAATGTACAAGCCCCAAACTGCCTGCCTTGCATAGCACCACCAGCTATGTGTGTTCTATTCAAATATCTGCTCAGCTAAGTTTTCAGTCCAGACCCAGTTTGGCCATGCCTTAGTTGTAGAAATAAAAGAAGTTCTATCCCATAGTGGACACTTGCCAATTGAAACAAATTTTGGCAAACTTGTCAGCTTGTCAACTTGGCACAAATTTGGGCAAACTTGTCAGCTTGTCAACTTGGCATTTAGAACATACTCATCTCATTTGTGTATTTGATGAATAGATGAATATATAAGTCCCGAGTGTATTGTTGGGTTATAAAATGTCATAGGTTATGGAACCACACACCGCCAGTGGCTTTAATAAAGCTACCTAAGTTCATGAGTGTAATTGTCATGGAGACTGCAGCAATCAGTGGCACAGCTACAAGAAGAATGGGGTCACATGCCTCTCGGCCTGTGGATTCTGTGAGGGCATTACATGCAGAAATTGTAGCAATGATGATCTTGAGTCTGAAAAAGACGTAGATAATGGCTCTTGAAGCTTCTGATGTTGTGACTGATGTATGTACTGAAGTATGTGAAATAAAAGCTACTTTGAATGTAAATGTAAATGTAAATATGGGTGTAGCCTTTTTCAACAACGGCAAGTTTGTGGAGAAATATAAATAACAGTCAACTTAGAATCATGAAAAAACCCTTATTTGTCCTCTCACAAGTTACTTAAGGCCTGATTTTAAGGTACTGTAACTTTAAAAGTTTTTTTTCCAAGGTTGAGTTGAATTTCAACATTTTAATACCTGTTATTACATACCTTTACAAACATAGTGGTGAAGAATTTGTTCGGTTATTATATATTTAGTTGGCAGATTAATCAAAAGTCTAATAAAATGCCCTCACTATAAACATTGACCTCATCAAGGGACAACAATCATATATCCTGTAAACGGTGTGTTTATTGCCATGATTTGTGTGCACCCGCACCTATATTTCAATTTAATTCTGCTTTGCTGAGGCAGAATGCTAGTGCAGGGGGAGGCCTGCCATAGATTTTTAACCAGAGTTCTCTGTAGTGAGAGCCTTGTGATGATTACCATATATCATATAATGTTGTTGGACAATATTTTGGAATTATTGTGATGCTCAGCTTAAAACATTGACAAATTGTAGTCTATCATGATTACTACTGATTGTACTTTTCCTGCATGACCCTTGGCTGTTAGCCCTGTGAGTCGTGGATCTGCCCAAAGTTTCTTCCTAGACTAACTAAACATAAGGGAGTTTTGCCTTGCTCCTGTTGCTCTTGGGTGCTCCTTGCTGTAAAGCGCCATGAGACAATACTATTGTAAAAGGTGCTGTATATATATATATAATTGAATTGAGTTAAAATAATTGAATGATTTTGTTGTTGATTTTGTTTTGAAGCCCACACATCATGTGAACATGCACACCACAGGGGTGACAAATCAGGCATATGCTAATAAGCAAACACAGTCACTGTAAACTGTTACATCTCTAAGAAAGAGCAATAAGGGCCAGTGTCAGTCCAAGTCACACACAGGAGTGGTCAACTAGTTGCTGTGCTGTCAATGTAAACTGATCCACTCACACCTCCACTGTCCCACACATCTCCACACTCTTGTCACCTGTGTCTTCCACTTTGCTTTCAAGAATACTGGGTTACCTAAAGGCAAAGAACACTGGTACTGAGTATGACTTTTTAAGACTTAATGATTTTTCTGTCATGTTTATTGGTCCATTTTGATGATCTCAGAACGCGTTGTTAAATGGTCGGTTCAGGTTAGTCGGTGCAGGAATTTGACTGACTTCTGACTTCTGACTTCTGCAGGACAGTTATGGGAAGTCTGGCCTCACATGTCACAGTCCTTGGCCTCATCATGGACTATGATGGATTTGCCTACTGAGTGTGGTTAAAATGAACTTCAAGTTCAATGCTGAAAAGACACAGTGGACACCCTAATCCTTCATTATTCATCAACAATGCAGACGTCAGTGGCAGAGTTTGCAAAGTTTCTGGGAAGTGGGAAGAGTGCAGACCTAACACACCACATAACAGCGTCATCAGAAAACCTCCATTCAGCATGACAAAATTGCCCTACCTCCATCTAGTGGTTTACAACGTATATGACTCACAAGGATGCAGATGTGTGGGTACGTGTATGCACACACACACACACACACACACACACACTCACTTGTGTTGTTCTGTTCTCATTGTCCAGAATTTGCTCCTTCACCATCCAGATCAGAGCATGTAGTGCTTAAAAATCTGCCTCCATTAAGACACCAATACAATAGTATAAGACATAGGCAAAGATCATCAAATACTGACCAAGTTCTTAAATTCAAAATAAATCTGTCTTGTCTGATTCCAGACCTAGTAGATAATCTTGGTACAATGAAACAACTTAGGGCCTTCCAGATTCAGGATGATTGGACGGTGGTACTGAATAAGGTGTCTCTAACATCATGCCCATGTGAGAGCTTGTTCTGGCGGTGACCCTCTGGTATTTTTGCAGGGATATCCTGCTATTGAATGTACTGACAAGCTGTGGTATTTTATCCTGACATGTATGGCAATCACCATAGTGGAGGCCCCTGGTTGGTCCTGGGCCTGGAACATGACGCTGGTGCTGGATGCCATTTGGCTGGAGAGCTGACATTTTCTTTGGACAGTGGCAGACCTAACACACCACATAACAGCATCATCAGAAAACCTCAATTCAGCTGCAGCTTCCATCTTAGGTCAGGATCAACTTCCATAAATGTTTTTTGCCCTAATGCCATGACTATTCTCAACAAACAAACCATGCTAGCTCATGTCATCCCACAACTGTGTGCACTTTTTCCACACTGCTAAATACAATATATTCTACTCACCTCACTGTGAACCTAACTTACCTGACATCTAACAATCAGTCCTCTATTACAACTCCTCATATGCCCTGTTTTTTGTTGTCTGTCTTAAATGCTCTACTGAAGTAGAAACTGTACTTTATGCATATCTATGTGTGTGCACTAAATGTAGCCTCAAATGTCTTTTTATATATCTGTAGCACCACTATATAAATGTAGCACCACTTGTGTTTCCTTGTGCTAGTTTACTGGCCATAGTCTTTTCTTACTAAAGTTGTTTATTCAGTGCTATTATTCAGTGCTACAATAATATATTTACTGAACAAGTGAAAGATTTACAGATTACTTTTTGTAAACTCATCAGAGTAAAGTCTCTGATGCTCCAAATGCGTGTCAAACAAAAAATGTTGGACATGTTCTCATAGGCCTGGTATAGTAAAGGAAATCAATTAGTTTATGGCTCATAATAATTTGACGTTATGAAATCACTCACTGACCTCATAGACAGTGAAAAACTCACCACAGGCGTAGAGGGAGTAAAACAGCCAATCACTTGCTGAAATTTGCGTAGAACCCGTGCTGATATCATTTCCGTTTCCTGTCAGCCATCACGCTTCTGTCATTGCAGCGCCTGGATCTGTGCAAAAGTAAGTTCTCATAACGGTTGTCAATTTCAGACTTTTTCATCATACTTACAAATGATGTGCGATACACTGCTACTTTAAATTTGTTGTTATGTTACATCCGTATTTCTGTTGCAATCTTTATAGATTTTATCTAGTGCCAGCTTCTGACCTTGCTTTACCATTTGCTAACGACCAACGACAATTTAGCCGCAGAAGTATTGCTAACGTTCACAGATGTCAAGACTGCCTTAATTTTCTACTTTGGTTCGTGTGTAACAATTTGTCACTGTGAATGTAATACACATACACAAGATATTTACACACTAGTCGAAATGTGTTCTTCATAACGTAATCCATTCCAGTTTAAACAAGGCAATAACCTCAAAGAGCTTGCTAACTAGCCAACGAGCTATGTTGTGTTGGTTGTAATTCATAGCGAAGTTAGCAAGCTAGCCGGCGTAAGGAAGTCTTTAACGTAACGTTTTAACGTAACACCAGTACCACAAAGACGTGGCCAATGCAGGAGACTTTGTTATTGAACTTGGATGTGGAGTAAATGAGTGAACTGTACTGATTCATCACTGACATTAACGTTACAAGTCTTCATTAGTTTAATCCGTTGTTACATTAATACATGAAAAGTTTGCCCTAGCAATATAGAGATTAGTTTAATTCCCACCAAATGTAGCGATATAATACATTTACTCGGATCTTTAGGTTATAGAAAATGGCAGGCCGACGCGCTGCATTGAAGGCCATTGACTGGATGGCCTTTGCTGAGAGGGTGCCACCCAATCAGAGGACCATGTTCAACAACCTCAAAACTCGCAGCGATGCCATTTCTGCAAAGTAAGCGCACTAGACAAGTGTCTTGTCTTATAGCTTAACATAAACATAAACATAAACTTATGCTTTGTGTGCTATACTTAAGGTCCTTGAGGTTGACAGAGGTCATCAGTTCAGGCTTAGTAATTAACTGTTTTGTTGGTTCTCTTACCATCTTTCCCATGAAGGCTGTCCAACCTGCCAGAAAAACCTGTTGCTATTGACTGGGCCTACTACAGGAAAACCGTGCCCAAAGCAGGCATGGTAGATGACTTTGAGAAGAAGGTAACCTTAGTGTAGAACACCTGAGGAGAAATCCGGTGTGAATTAAACATAGAGCAAATAGCGGACCGGTAATTAAAGTTAACTGAATGGGGTCAAGGAAAAGAAAACAAAATTTGAGTTACAGTTTACAGTTACAGTTTACGCTGTCAAATTTTCTTGTTCTATTTTCTACAGACTGCAGTCTGTGACCTCAAACAACAGGGCTATGGATTGATTTACACTTGATTTCTACTTTAAATAGCTGGTCATACTTACTTTCATACATACATGCATAGCATTAACTTTCTCTCCCTTTTTACTCAATTTTCCATTGACGGCAGTTTGCTGCTTTGACGGTCCCTGAACCAGTTGACACAGAGACAACAAAGATTGACGCCCAGGAACAGGAAGCGGTCAGTAAAACATTTTCCATCTGCATCCACCGTGTGTGGCACTGTCTGTGTAACTTAACAGGGTTACTTAAGTGTTCATTGGTGTTTCATGGGTTGCAACAAGACAGCAGGTAGACAGCAGCTGTAAATATGTTGAAGTTAACTTGCCTTTACCACAATTTGTCAAGTGTTCCAGTTATACTTTGTAGCCTTTACTTGCATTACTTGCAAATGATGTGTGGCGGTGGTAGCGTAGCAGTTAAGGAACCTGGCTACCGTGTAATAAAAGCGTCTGCTAAATGCATAAATGTAAATGTAAATAATGTTGTTAAGAAAGTGATTTTTCTCATTACAGTAGAGGAGAAGGTCTGTCAACTAAGTTATTACTCATGTCAATTTCTTCCTCTTCAGAACAAGAGTGCAGCTGAGTACATCCAGGCATCTAAGGCTCGTGTTGTCCAGTATGAAGCTGAGGTATGTGTATATTTAAGTATAAGTGCGCAAGTGTATGTCTGTCTGTATGAATGCATAACATGCATTCTATTTTGATCCTGTGAGGGAAATTTGGTCTTTGCATTCCTCTCATCCATGAATTGCACACAGTGAACACGTGCCCGTCCATGTGTGTGTGTGCGTGTGTATGCATGTGTGTATGTCTGTGTGTGTATGCATTTGTTACATTTATTAGGCATCTTCATAAATTATTGGATACTGGTCTTAAGGGTGTGTGTGTGTGTTTGGGGGGGTGAGAATAAGTTTGTGAGTGTATGTTGAGTATCGGGACATTTGACACCCACTACCACCCTCTGAACATGCCGTTCTCAAACACCTATACAAACCTATACAAAGGTTTTTAGAGCTTTAGGACATTTCAGGTCAGAGGAGAAGTATTAGTATGCAATTATTTGTCTGTTTTTGAATTTAGTTTAATTCTTGGCAAAATATGCATATATTCCTTTATAAAGATGATCTGGAATCACCTAGAGATTTGTGAACTTGGAAGAGTTTTTGAATTCCTTAACCAGAAGTTGATCAAGTTTACCTTGCACTTTGCAGTGCTCTGTCTGTTGAACTTTTAAGCCACACTGATATTCCACTAACTGATACAGTTAGTGGAAGGTATTAAGAAGTTTCAAATTTGAAGACCCTTTGTATTACCTCTCATAAAATTTGGCATTGTGCGTCCCCCAAAATGCAAGTTGCACTGTTGTATTTGGCAGATTAGACAGACTGAGGAATGTTGCGGTCAGGTCCAGACTACCACTATCAGTAGAGGTGTAGAAAAGGAACAATGTGCATGCAGTCGGGTTTGTCCTGATTCATTAATGATGGAGCATAGATTTTGCAAGTCTGAAGGTACAGATTTCCCCTTCATCAATTACAGCATGTGTCACATGCAAAGAAGGGTTGTTTTCCTAGCTTCTCTTAGCAGTGTTTTGGTCTTGGCATTCTGTAAAACTCTTTTTTTATTATGTGTCTGTTAAACAAACATTCATCTGTTCATGAACCACATTAGAGCTGTATCTAATGTCATCCTTTCTATTTTATGAAAGATTTTTCTTTTTCTTTTACATTGTCTGATGTTTCTTTGAGGCCAATTTGTGTCAGCTCTGTAAATGACCAATCTGGGCCTCCTGATCCCTTCTTGTTTTTCCACACAGTTGGAGAAGTTGAAGAACATGATTCCCTTTGACCAGATGACCATCGAGGACCTCAATAAAGCCTTCCCTGAGACTAAGCTGGACAAGGAAAAATATCCCTACTGGCCACACAAGCCTATTGCTGACCTGTAAATTGTTAGAAATGCCCGCTCTATAAGTAATATCGCACCCCCCTGATAAGATTGTATAGTCCTGTCTGTGTATACACCTGTTTAGTTCAGGAGTTTGTGACGTGACTCAGGATTATATTCTGATAAGTATTGTCACAAAGTTATGAATAAAAAAAATTGGAATTCACACATGCATTAGTTTGGGTTTTTTTGTGTCCTCAAAATACCATCCTATTAGCCAGGCTGACGTTGCAGTAGTGCAGAGTTACATTTTACTACAGCACCACAACAGGCTACTCTGGGAAGGCATCTGATGTCCCCATCTAGTGACCAACAGATATGTATGTTAAACATTTGTTTCATTGTGTTACAAGCCCAAACGAACATGTAAGTTGCATACCAGAAGGCTTCCCTCTGTTCAAAAGCAGTGATAATGTCCAGGGGTAAGGCCCAGTTGTTCATAATAGTTTAATAACTGGACCCAAGAGATTGCTCTGTTGCCGATATAACATTAAAAATCACTGTCTCGGTGTTCTCTAAATATATTGATGGTAGTGTTCCAAACCTCTCAAATATTCTTACTCTGATATCCACACCAAAGTTTTTCTCCTGTGTTGCATAACACTCCGTTTTACCTATAAACCTGTTTGCACTACTGCAAGGGATGCATAATGTTGAAGTGTGTTCACTGTATTGTACACATATTGTTTAACATTTGCCTTCATTATTTGCCAAGGTGTTGTTGAATGAAGGTAAAAATATACAGCTCAAGGCTAAATATTCCTTTGTGACCATGGTGAGAAATCATTCACTGCAAAACTGATTGGAGTTTTTGTCTGCAAATTCTTGCAAAAGCCTCTGGACCAGATGAGATAGACCTATGTGGTTAAGTGACATTTGATAATCATCATGGCGAGGAAGAAGAGCTCTGCAGAATTCATGATTCACCCTGCCGTATTGAAAGACAGCACCTGAACCTTTAATGTGCAGCCAATGAAAGAACAGTAAGGGAAGAGAATCAACACAGGGAAAGATGTCTATGAAGGCTACTTTATGACTCCCAGTAAAAAATTATTTGCCAATAATTTGTCAATTCACAACAGCAAAAGTTTGTTTTCAGTGGGTCTAATGCTTCACTCTTATATTGCAGACACTAATCTCTGATTTATGTTCTGTAGTGTGTTTGATTAGTGCTCGGGGTCCAGGATGTCTTAAGCCCCTTTTTCCACTAGGTGGCAAAGTACACCTTAAAAATAGGCTTTAGTTCCCATTATAATATAGTTCCCGTTCTCATTATATTTCAGTTTGTATGTATCAATTCTGCTCTGCCAGTCAACAAGCTCCATATCCTCAGACTCCAGGCCCTGGACTGATGGAAAGTCTTGAGGCCTTGATGCATTTCAAGATAGAAATAGATCTATATTAAAGCCTGTAGACTTTAAGATTGCTGGCTAATGTGTTATGTCTTAGTTATGTTACTGTTGAGGTGATTTAATGTTTTTTACATTTACACATAATGATGTTTAATGTATACTTGCCAAGAACTGTTTGATCCACTGCTTTTTACACTGATGACTTTGCCAGTCTTTCAGGTTAGGGTCTTGTGCCTTGAGTCTTGTGAAATAGTCATAAATGATCTTACATAAACACATAACTTCACCCATGACATTTTTAGACCTTAAATGCTGGACTTCAATAATTACTGAAAGTCTGTTCATATTATAACATTACCATCATATTAGATTTAATGCTGAACATGTAAAAAAACTAAATGTTAAAGAAAAATGTGCCCAGTCACATTTTACATATTCACTATGCTTTCTGCACACCCATGTAAGGCCCATCTTCTTTATACTCACAGGAGAAGTTGTATGCAAAGACTTATAATGATGCCTTGATATCTGCTGCTCTGAGCTCCTAGATACTGTTTTGCCAGATATCTTCTTGTGTTTTATGGTGTGCCATGTGAGGTAACCCTCAGAAATGTGGTGTTTAATTTGATGTGAATGAATCAGAGAGTAGTATCATAGAGGCTGTAACCAGCCATAGGAAGAGCGATTCATGGTTCACAAGACTTAGAAAGCCCTGGTGATATAGCCTATACTGTTAACAGATTGATCTTGATGAACTATCATACTTTCATACTTATACATGATGTATGTTTGATTTGCTTTTATTATTGCTATTCCAAAATGATTCTGCTTAATTTGTGGACCGTTTTGTGCACCTGAGATAATGATCAGCTATAACTGAATTAAATCAATGCAGTGGATACAGGCACACTGAGGAAAGGTTGGGGTGCACAGAATGAATAGCATGTGAATCCTCACTATGTAATCATCAGGCACACACACACACACACACACCTGCCACTGCTCAGAGTCTAACTGCTCCGTCTGCAGGGTAAGAATACAGAAGTGAGGCCCTGAGTTCAGCAGCTTCACATTATTAACATAGCTGTGTGAGGAGAATCTCATTGTCAGCAGATTTGACATCTGAGTAGCACCCCACCCCTGACACACAGGCGTGTGCACACACATAACCAGCAGGCACATACATACACACATGCCATACATACACACAGTTGCACAAGTGTCCAAATGTCCAAATGCTTTTTGCCCTCTAACTGTTTTTCTGTGATCCCCTTCTCTGTTGTCAGCCTTTAATGTGCTATCCTGGACAAAATCGCCTGAATATTATTGTTCTGTAATTGTTAACTTAAGCATTTTTTGTTCGTGTTCGTAGTTGTTGTTGTCACTCTGCACGATATCTCACAGGCCATAAATATTTACAAGGAAATTAACAAATGAAATATGGAGCTTGAGATGGAGCATGTTTTTTGTGTGTTGGTGGGCTTGATGTTTAGGGATAGATTTACTTCCCATAAAGGTGGAAGGTGCCATGAATAACACTAGGCACCATAAATTGCATTCTGACAAGTACACTATTGTGTGCAATAAATCTAAATCTCCTTCTGTACTCTATGGACTAATGTGAAGACTTTTGAGTTTTCTTTAGCATGTGCTGGCCTGATGTGAAGCCCTACAGTCTGCTTATTAAAAAAAGCAGTGTTAGTTTTATCATAGGACTGGCTCTAAAAGTAACAGAATTGGACAGAAAAAACCGCATGTACTGCACAAAGCTGCTTTGAATTTGGCCTGTCAGTGTGGAACATAGGCTGGCCTGCCACAGGGCTCAGCTGTTATACCAAACTGGTCATGGCTTGCTTCTGGAAGGGTATGTCTTCAGCAGAGAGAGCTCTCTTTATCCACAACGGATCTGTCCATTGCTGTCTCAACATCTCAACATCAAGAATGCAGATATTATCTCACCCGTCATGTCCATTGTTGTCGTCAATGCTACTGTTACATTCAGTCGGCTCATGCTCAAGACAAAACAGCTGCTCAGTTGGCTTCAAGTTCTAAACAAGATATGGTTTTAAATTCTATAAAAATAAATTGATGAATAAAAATCATACAGTGATGTATCAAAGTGAAAAATCAAAGGCTTCCCTGTACAAACACTGTGCTGTCTCCATCTCTCACTGCGTTTGATTTGCTTTTACAGAAACTATGTTGGCCTCACACGCATTTAAATCAAATTTACTATGTTGTAAAATTGTTTTGCAAAGAGTTTTGCAACTATTTTAATGTGATTAAGTATGTTGTTTGCCCCCCCCCCCACTACAACACACTACCCTAATGCCTACCCTTTAGTATCATGCATGAGCATAAACAGTTACATTTTTACAAGACTCAAAACAGCGAACATTTCCTCTTTGAGACCAAGTGGAAGATTCCATTCTGTTGTTTGGCCTTCCAGTACATCTAATAAAGATGGATGCGTGGTGGACCGCTATGAATACGTTAGAGTGGTGAAAACCAGATGTAGTGTGTAGTGTGAGTTAGTTTGGCCCAGTGTTTGTTTTTACAGTTTAATTAGAAACCCTCCCCCTTTCGCTGCTCTCATACAGTGACCCATAAGTGACCTGATGGGTGTAGCCATGGGGCTGAGCGGACCGGGAGGAACTCAGGGGGTCATGGGTCACCGTTAACAGACCGACTGTACAACTGTTCTCCACCCCGGCACGAGTGTAGACATGCCCTGGAGAGAATGTGTGTGTGTGTGTGTGAGAGAAGTGAGAGTGTGTGGGTGAGAGAGAGAAAGGAGTGTGTGTGTGTGTGTGTGTGTTGTCCTCACTTTCCCTATGCTCAGCCATTCTTCCTTCCACCCCCCAGCTGACGATTCAGCTGTCACACACACTTGTGTTCCCGTCGTGTGTTCACTGGTCTCTGTAGCCATAATGATTTGACCACATTCACTCTGGCTCTCCCCCCTAGGTTTGAACAATCAACTGACTATTAGTTAAGTGGCTGAAATACAATCCACTGGTTGCACAAATTTAAAACAAATCCAAAATCCAAACTGGATGCAATTGTCTTTATAAATCAGAGAGGTATGCCCTAAGCCCTGAGCCGGATGGGAGGGGGGTTGCCATGCCTCTCAAAATTCCCCTTACCATCCTGAATTAGACCTTCAGGAAGCTGGGTTGAGTTTCTTGCTGATGTTTTTACTGTAGCTGCAAAATAAGCATATCTAACCCTCATATCAATCAGTCCCCCTCTACATTAATACTATGTGTGTGACCAGGGCTATTTTGGTTTGGAGTAGCACTGGAGCATAGCCTCTGCCTTTGTTCTGGAGTTCCTTTTTTTTGTTCTCTTTTTGAGGATGGGGATTAAGGCTCTCCATGTGAGTAGCCAATGTCATCCGAGGTTATGCTGGATATTTAAAAACATCAAAAATGAGACTCAACCTCAGGCTCATTGATGTTTTTGTCAGACATGTTTGCTCGGGGAATTTGACTCCTGGTGAAGGGAGCCGTACGTTGAAATGATTACGAGACGCAAGCCAGCCAAGAGAAACAAGGCAAGGTAACATTTTCAGTGATGATGCAAATTTCATGCAGAATAAAATGTCTGGTTCCTTCTTGCTAAATTTACCATTGAGTCATGTTGTAATTACCCCTCATGCGTAGCTGGACGTTTTGCTGGGCTCTGCAGACAGAGACTGAGGTGACCTCCTCTGCTTCTCTCCCAGGCCAGCCGTAGAATAACAACAACTCTTTCTCTCTGTTGTCTTTGCAAGTGCCAGGCACATAGCACTTTTTTGTGGGGTTTTTTGCAGCTTCTTGCTCATATAAACTGGAGGCCAGGTCAGGTCAGGTGGTCTATTGATCATGTGATGCAGACAACAGCGGGAATGCGCGTGTAATTGGCTAAGTGTGCATGTCTGCTGCCAGCAGTATGATATGTGCTCTTGGACGGAGAGGTGACTCAGCGAGAGATCGGCTTCCTGAGAAAGAGAGGGTGGCTTTGTTTTCCCATTTGCAGTGGACCTCAGAGAGAGAGAGAGAGAGAGAGAGAGAGAGAGCTCCTTTAGGTAATGTTGTGTTTACAATGGTGTTTACCACACAGCCATTCCACAATGGCACTCATTATGGTGGTGTGGCAGTATGAGGGTACAGGGCCCTTGCTGAAGACATGATACATGCTGATTCAGCGCAGGGGATGGAATGAATGAGTCTCAGTATCTGGTATTAATAGCCACTGTGTGGATAGCCTGACTGGCATTTGTGCAGGGCAAGATACTGTTTTAAATTTCAAATGATCTGCATGAAGAAAAGGCTTGTTCATCATAGCCAGAATAAAAAAAAATAATCCTCTTATTTGGTTTCCGTGCACAGAAGCTTAGTGTTCCCCTGCGAAGACACATTTAAAAGTACAGCAAACCATTTCTGTCATGCACATGCTCCCATTTTTTGTCTTTAGACCAATATTAAGCAAATATTAAGATGTGTCAAACCACTTGTTCAGCCATCAATACCATTGCCATCCTGGTGTCTGTCCTGTGCTTTGTGTGTCAATGCCAACAGACAGAATATTTGGACAGGCCCGCGCTAAAAGGTGGTTTTATGTTTTAAAACCTTCAAAGAAACCTTTAAGTCATTCAATAAATGTTTGAAGCACACAGCATGAGAGTATTTGTAGCGCTTATTAATGAGACAGTACTCTGATCTCAGGGTGTTGCCTGTCTGAGCACTCCTCGTTTCCAGCGTCTGCATAGTCCTCGTCTCACCCTACCCCAACCCTTTAATCGATCCATCACTCTCACTGCATCCCTCTCACAAACAAACAAACCACATCCGCTCTGGTGTGAAAAGGCAAGAGTGCCCCCCGCTCCCCTTGTTTCCTACCTATCCATCAGTTGCCCATTGTGCCCCCCTGAGTGAGTCATCCATCATGTTGTGAATCACACAATCTGTCAGCCCCTTGCTTCCTGCCACGGCTGATGGGCATTGTGGAGCCCGTACAATGGCCACCGATGTGCGTTTCCTTCAAATGGTGATGGCCTGACCCTGTCTGCCCCTGATGCTAATGGCTAAATTTATACGTGATCCATTTAGTTCAAAACGACACTCTTCAGAAGGTCAGGGGGGGAGAAGGGGGAGGAGGAGCGGAGAGGTCTGGAGGAGTGGAGTGGCGGGTGAAAGGTTGGGGGAGATCGGCTCAGTTGCCAAGGGGACGCTCTCGGGTCAGTAAGGGTCCTCTGGGTGGACAGTGGGTATCAGCAGTTCCTGTTGAGGATGTGCCCTGACCCTGACATTGGCACAAAGGGGCACTTTAAAGAGACCAGGGCATTGGGAGGGTCTCCCATAATGAGGGGTGACGAGGAGGTTATGACTCCACTCCACATTTGCACATATTTGAATGTCCGGAAATGAGACATCCAAGTTGTTTTGATTTCTGGGGGCCTAAACTGTGAAGTATTGATTGCCGAGTGTGTATCCAAACGATCTGTGTGTCTTCCACACTTAGGACAATGATTAACGTTTCACTCCAAAACACCCACACATCCCTCTCCAACAAACAAGATAAAAATCAGTGTTTATCAAATGGGAATCAATGATCAACAGTGTGTCTACACCACACTGCCAAGAGACTTCAGTGGGTATCGGTGTCTGTGGTGTGTGCCAAGGTCGTCTGACACTCCAGCATTGAGACTCTGGGGTTACAGTATTTGCAGCGTCCTCGGATTAAGCCTCAGAGTGGTTTACAGGAGACAGAGGGCATAAGTAAAAGTCAAGGAGAGATGGAGAGCCTCTCTCAACATACAGAGCCAGTCTGGCTGTTGAAGTTCTGTGAGTGGTGTGTGTATGTGGTGTGTGTGTTTGTGGTGTGTGTGTGTGTGTCTGTCTCTGTGTGTGTGTGATGGACATTATCTTAGAGAGGGGTATACAAAGCCAGGGCAGCCCAGACCACATTTCATTGTCTGCGACTAATGAATGCATGACATCATGAGAAAGTAGTCGCCCTGGTGACACAGTCCACTGTTTCTATGGCACGGCTGAAATGGCATTGCCAGTTCTTGTGAATGAAAGCCTGGGAGGAGGAGGAGGGGGTGAGTAAATAAAAGTGCTATTGGCAGTGTGTTTGTTTGACATCCTCCTCTTGTCAGATCTGGGCGGGGGGGTAGAGAGGAGGGGGAGGGGATGGGCATTAGGGTGGCAGGCAATGTGAGGACGATGAATTTTCTGTGTAATCTGGGCTGTCTGCATAAACCAAACATTTCTCCAGACAGAACCGATGTTGTTTCATAGTCGTTAAAAGGTTGTTACGTTGTTAAAAGAATTATGTATTATGCACAGTCAAAAAAAGTGTTGTGCAAGAGCATTACACTGTGGCCACTCTTTTTTTTTTTAACTGTATGTGACATAATGGATTTAGCTTTGGATGTTTAGATCAGAGCCTGTTGAACACTAGCCGTGGTGTGTCACATTTTATAACTTTTAAAAAAAAATTATACACAAGCACCATTAAATGTATGCTGATATGATTTTTGTTTGGTGAATTGTTCAAAATTATCTGTGGGTTTCACATATTTATACAAAGGGGAAGTGCATAAAATGGTTGAGGGAAACAGGAAAGAAGGAAAGGGAACCTGTCCTTAGCCCAGTGCAGAGCGAGCCTCCTGTTTGGAGTGAATTCTAGTGCCAATCAGCACAAACGGACTGACACAAGAATGTTGTGGTAAAACGTTTGGCCATAAAGTACACTCTTGGCAGCGAGTACAAGAGCTTAACTCACTTTTCAAAAACGCCTGCTGCAGCTAATGGCTCTTTGATTTGTACCAGATTCTTATTCCAGGACGAACCCAGTCTGGAATTGACATTATTCAGCATCTATCTCTCCAATATAATGAGATCAAGTGTAATTCTCTGCTTTTTTCCCCAATTTCCCACTTTGAGTCCACCTGTCTTCTCCACCAATGGCCTGAATGCCACTGGCTGAGTGTATAAGTGATTTGGTAGACCCATAGGACACTCAGGCACAAATACCTAGAGTGACTACTGAAATGTACTAATTTCAACTACCATGCAATTAATGGTTCCGTTTAGCAGAAATTCATTTGTTGTATTTAAATATGTTGTATTTGACTTTTAGATTACATTGCCAATGAAATCCTTGGTTCAATAATGTACTACATACATCATAAACCCTTGCACAATATTACGTGACCAAACCAAATCAAATTCATTTAATTGATGAAAACTGAAGAGAAATACAGAACAATTACTGGACACTTAAAAATGATAGCTTAATAACAAAGATGGAAACAGGAACAAGAACACATATGTTGTTCCTATTTTCCTTTGAATCTTTCATCTATATTTCCAACTTATATAAAATAAAAATAAAGTTCCCTTCTCAAATGTTATGAGAATAACTGGTGTCTGATATTCACATCCACATTCTTTAAGTGGAAAAATTACTCAGAATCTTCTCAATGCCAGTTTCTAGCAGATTTAAAACTTTCTGGATTTATTCACTGTGGTATTCAGCTGGAGACTACTGCATTTCTGAATCCCTCATTAAACTGATTTATTTTTTGTTGATTATATATTTGTCAGATTTGAAAGGGAAGAATATTCTGCAGCTACACACCACTGGAATGAAGGCATGATATCATGCTTTCAGAGACAATCCTCAAGTAGATTCATTTCTATTTTGGACAGCAGATAGAAATACAACCTAACTATATAATTTCAATTTTTGTTGTTGTTGTTGTTAAGATAAGAAGCCTTTTTTTGACAGCTTGAAGCAACCCTAAAAAAAGAAAATAAAATTGAATTGGCCTCTGCATCCTCCATTTCCACTGGACTGGAAAAGTCAGCATTCACTGTAACATAATTATCTTGATTTTTGGCTCTGAAGAAACACATAATGGGAAGCTCTCTCAGGTCCTATTTTCCTGTTAGGCTATTTCCATGATTTTTTTCCAGACCATTATTTCGCTTATTTCAAGCTTATTTCGAACAGACACATTCCCCCCTCTTTTCCTTGACTGCATTTGAATTTGTATCTTCTGATTAACTATACTTCCTGCTGGTAGCTTACTATCTGGCTCTTAGTAACTTTGTTTGGACAAAACAGGAACTGTGATAGATGACACAAGTGTGAGACCAACAGAAAAGTAAGAGAGGGTTAGCTTGATAGATATGGAGTGATGGGGAACAGAAATGAGGACGAGAGAGAGAGGGAGGATGAAAAAAAGAGATAATAGAATGGTTCGGTGGGGCAGAGAGAGAGGTAGAGTGTTGATTGTGCTGGGACTGTGTCTGTGAGCGTCAGGAGTGTGTGAGAGGAGTATGTGTGTGTACGTGTGTGTGTGTGTGTGTATCTGTGTACTCAATGACTGTGGGCGGTGTGTTTGTGCGGAGGGCAGGGCCACGTGCAGAGACCACAGAGGGCCCATTGATTCAGCCCAATCAAGGCCAGGGGACTGCGGGGGGTGGGGAAGGGTGTGAAGTCAACACATTCCTCTCATTCCTGCACTTCCCCACAGGAGAGAATGTCGTAGGGAGAGTGAGAAGCCTCCCTGGCCTATTCCCCCTATGGGACACATCTGTCTCCCTCTTACCTCCCCTCTTTTCTTCTCCCCTTGCCTTCCACTCACATCTTCTTGCTTTCTTTCTGCTCTTTTCCTCTATATATCGGGATTTTCTGCCTGCTTTGTGCTCTTTCTTCCCCTCATATCCTCTCTTCTCTCCTCCTCACCTTCTTCTTATTCTTCTTCAGTCCCAGACACACACACACCCCGCCTCTCTCTCTCTCTCTCTCTCTCTGCTCCATGGCCGAGCAGTTTGCTACCTCAAGCTGTGTTTCCTCCCTAGTGTACTCTTTTTGGCTGGGGAGGACTGATGAATTAGCAAATGATGTTTAGCTTTTCATCTGATACCATATTGGTTGTGTGTTCAAAAGAACTTTCATTATGCAGACCATGATAAAATGTCTCTCCACTCTCATTCCCACTGTGGCAATAGGCCTAGTAGTCCCTTTTCCAAAAGATACAGTGATCTTTGAGTTAAAAGTCTCAGTCATTCTGTCTTTATTTGGAATACATTTAATCATGAAAAGCAAATAAAAATGGATTAGTGAGCTTCTCAAATTAATTCATGCGGTGAAACAGGAGGACGTCAAATGCACTCAAACGCACTTCTCCTTAACCAGCTGGGAGACCCTCGGATGCGTCCCAGCAGCTGTTTCTTTCTTCACCTCCAGACAACAGGGCTTTGGCTGTTCTAAAGGGTTTATTCAGACAGTGGTTTTAAGGCCCAGTTCGCTGGACATCTAGAGCTCGACTCCGTCGCCACGTTCCCATTCTCCCCCTTCTTCGCATAGGTTTTTTTTATTTCTCGGTGGAGGAGCGCCCCAAGACAGAGGGTTTGCTGCGCCGCAGTGTTGCCATAGGAACATTGTTTGCATTTCCCAGTGAGCGATTTCGGGGCTACTGGCTTTCAGCTGGAATTCAAACTCTCAAATTGAGCTCGCAGGTCGGTCTGGAAAAGTAATCGTCAGTCTGCGCGCCGGCTTATTGGAAGACGTTTACGGGGACGTTTCCGTCTAGTGAAAATTGTGCGCAGCCAGGGGAAATACTAGGGAGTTTTCTAAACCCAAAGGCTTTAGGACGGCGGGCTTAGCGGGCACAATCGTTCAGGCAGATTTTATCTGGGTTTTGTGTGTTTTGTTTGCACGTGTTTATTCATAGAGACAAGAAGTAGGCCTGTAGTCATTAAAATCACACTGAGATGAAGTGCACGGTTTTCCATTTTGTGCTGCATCACAGAACCCCATTGAGCGTGTTCCTGGGTCTCGTCTCGTTCATTCTCCCTCAGCACGCTGCCTGCACTCCTACCAGGCTCGCGCTGAAACAAAAGGCCCTTTGAGCGTGACCTTGACAGATCGCTTCCCCGCACACCATAGGAGCCGGCGCAGAAGAATCCGCTCGACTCGGTCTCTAACAAGAGATAATCCTTACATAGAGGGCATCATATATTTCATGATTCAGTGGCATCATGAACAAAGCGGACTGGCCGTGACCGTGGTGATCTCGAGGCCATGATGAAGTTAGTGCTGTGATAAATATTTGCCGAAAGAAACTAATGTTTTGTTTTACTTTAAATAGATTCATGCCAATTTTGGTTTTGGTTCTTATAAAACGAGCATGAATTGTTGTCAGTTTATCTTGCCCTACCATCTAATCAAGATACGTGTGTGGATCATGGATAATTATATTCCAAAGTAATATCCAAATGACTTCTGCATGGCTCTCTCAAAGGATGGAAATGCTGCTGTTTTGAGAGCAATTTTGTCTAATTTGCAGTGACAGCCTAGAGAAACAAATGTCCAAGTGAACAATTCAGGGGAGGGCAAATTTCAACATGAGAACATTGAAACCAGCTGCCCAGTCTTTGCTAACCTTCTCCTGTCAATCACAGGACTGTGACTAATTCTGTAGGTTCATTAAAAGCTTCCAAAAAGAAAAATCAGTTATCAGTCAACCTTTTCCCACAGAACGTGGTCATCACTGTTAAAAACCACACCAGTTATCAGATGCTGGTCTAAAATGAACAGGAAATGTGTAGTTTTGAGAGGAAATTGCAAAAAAGGACATTTTTACACTTCATGCCGACTCATGCTGTGGTGATTGCTGGGGTGATAATGACAACATCCACACAGACTTGAACAAAGTTTTTCTTTTTAATCTCAGCAAGGTAACTTACAATTTAATACAGACTGAAATAGCTGTATTTAATTTTTTCTGGTGTTTATAAAAAAAAACTCAGCTCAACTCAGTACATTTCTGTCATAAGAAACAATCAGCAAAAAAAAACTGTACAGGCTTTTTACAAAGCATTATGAATTTTACGATTCACCATGCTCTTTCACATTTTATCTTCTTTTTTACACTTTTTACAGGGTCTGCTACATTCTCATCTCGCATAGCAGTGGTGGTGCTACCAATGAGAGAATTGCTGTTGCCATTTTACTTCTTTTAAAAAGACATTTCCACAGTCCACGGCAGATAGCTGTGCAAGAAGTCCAACATCTCTCCTATTTAAAGGCCGTGGCCTGTTTCGTGCTTAGCCTTCAGCCAACAGGTGAGGAGGCTACTGGGACTCATGAGTGTCTCTTCCCTGTCCTCAGTGCCCTGGAGTGGAACGCTTTGTGGGCCATTTGGGAGGGGGATCTCCCCACAGCCTTGCTCTTCCAGGAGCCTCCCTCACAGCTTTGAGCTCTGGGGCCTGAGATGTGTGTGTGTGTGTGTGTGGGAGGGGGGTAATCATGGGGAGAAGGGATGGATGTCATGTAGGGTGTACTGTGTCTCAGTTCGTGTCCACATGGCACGGGTTGGTCCCCAGTCTTTGCGCCTCTTGGTACACACTCAGGAAGTCCTTGTAGCGTGGTGCGCAGCCAAGCCATGCCTCACCGAAGCGCACCATGCCCGTGAAGAGGAAGTCCCCCTCCCCTGGCTTCATGTTGCACTGTGGCGGAATCTTCACACGGCCTGTCCATCGCTTGGCCCGGCCACCCCCTGACACAAACACCTGCGTCTTCTGCCGGTGCAGTCGGCTCAGAGACACTGTGAGTGAGGACTGCTCCTCCTCTTTCTCCACATTCATGATGCTGCCCTCAGCCACTGAAAAGGAAAAAAAGAGTTTCATGTGTCATGTGTCCATTACTTCATGTTTTGTAATAGTCTATTTTGTGTCAGTTTGCTGCAACTGTGGCAACTTGGCATGAGTCATACTGATAAAACAAGCCATTGGTTTGCAATTCAAATAGAGAGGTCAACAGGTTAGTTTCACCCACCAGCTGATTTTTTAGGCTACCAATAAACCATCAGTTGACTGTGTGTGTGTGTGTGTGTGGACTGTCTAAACCTTACCAAAATCGCTGGTGCAGACGGCCAGGAGCACCTCTGCGTCACTGCATGGCTGGCAGGGGGCTGTGGAGGGAGAGAGAGCAGAGCAGAGCAGGGGGCAATTAGTCGGGTGATTTCACTGCTGGAAAACACTCTGCTAAAGTCATCAGCCTCAGCACCCCCACCCCACACACACACACATCTGAGGCAACTAACTTCTCTCATCAGAAAATAATGGAAGTCAATGTGAGCTTGTGACCCCACAGAAGAATTCACTCCCTTTTAAAACACACACAGGAGAGAGCCACGTGTGCTTCAAAAACACACACGGATAAAAATGACTGGTTGTTTTATATACACACTGATGTGTACGTGCACACACACACATGCACGCACACACACCCTGAGCTACCCGAGCGGTGGTAATTAATTTCTCTGGCGTGTGGTTATTTATTTACGCGGCAGAGGCTGGCCCTGCCGTCACGGCCCGCTAACTTCCAGTTAAACACAGAAACCAGCCGTGGGGACCTACAGCACACGACCGCGCAACACACGGTCAGCACACACACATGGATAAACACACACACACACACACAGACACGCATGCATGCACGCACACACAGCCACCAGCCAGCCCCAGGGGACACCTATCAGAGCAAGTACTCCTCACACACAAACAAAACAGAGTTAAACACAAATGCACATTAAAAAACAACTTACAGTATTAAGAGTTCAAACATACAGTGACTCATTCACATTCACACACACACACACGTGCACAAATGAGAACCAGCTGAGAGGGGAGATAAACGCAAGACACAAGGCACAGAGGCCCAATGGGACCAGTAGCACGAGCCACTCTCTGATCCTGCAGGTCCAAGTTGAGTGAGCGCTATCTGAGCAACAACAGAGATAGAGAGACACAGGAGGAGAGGGAGAGAGGAAGAGAGAGAGAGCGAGAGAGGCCAGGAAAGAGGTAAAAGTGAAAAGAGAGAGAATGTTTCCCACAACGTTTCTAAAATAGAAGTGATTAAGACAAAAAGTTGCATGTCATCGCGTCAGAGGGAAGAGGCTTTCTTAGTTCCTCTCGTAGAGGAAGTTCACCACTGAACTTGCAGGCTCTAGATCTCATCAGCAACACATTCTCAGCCCAGCACTAACTGCTGGCCTCCACACCATGACTGTGTTTGGGTGGTGGCAGGAAAACCCAACAACCCAGCACAGAGTATTTATAACCCCCTCTAATCCCAATTCTCTCTTGATCCTGCTGGGTTAGTGATGGATGTGTGTGTGTGTGTGTGTGTGTGTGTTGGGGGGTTATATAGACCTCTAAATGAGAGCCTTCATGTCTACTCTGCCATGGGTTGACTCAGGTGGCTCACAGGCAGGGGTTTATTAGCGCTGGTGTGGTTTCCTTGAGCTGCAGAATTGCCCCACGGGGCAGGTGTGGATGGACGGGAAGGGGTTGGGTTGGGCTGGGCTGGGCAGGGTGGGGGTGTTGGGTGTTGCAGAATCAGCAGAAGACTGAGAGAGAGGAGAAGGCAGTAATCCCGGACAAATGGGCTGATCCCCCCCACACACACACACCTCCCACCACACACACACGCGCTTCTCAATACCCCCTCCCCAATCTGCTGTGTTGGTTCAGGTGGTCAACGCCCGCGACCCAGCTACAGAAATAAAAATCCCAGCGGATGACCAACTAACTGATGATGACACATCTTATTTTATTAAAAGCAGTCAGTTGAAGGCTTTTTGCAAGATCACAAGTTTTATTTTTTCCTTTCTGGGGTGGCCACAACGTTTGCTCTTCGGTGCTCTGGACATATTCATCGTCAAAAGGATTTTCATGAGAAAACCGGCAAGATTGCAAAACAGCAAAAATAATAAGTGAAAAACAAACATTGCCGCAACCCCTAACACAAACTTGGCCAAGACACTGGTTGTTTTATTTCCCAAGAGCCATGTCGGGGAGTGTGTATAGGGTGGTCTGGTGTGATGTGTGTGTGTGTGTCTGTGTGTGTGTGGGGTGAGAAGAGCAAGGCTTAGGTCAGCTGCTGTTGCCACACACAACCAGCGCAACACCGCCAGGGCCAAAGGTCACCCAGCCACGGGACTCGTCAACAGCTGAAACGGACCTGCCACCCATCCATTTCAAAATCTTCAATCTTCAATCAAAATTTCAAAAACCTCAAAGCCACACCCCAAGCCTCTCTCCCCAAGGCCTCAGCAGATATCACACTCGGGATGAAAAACTCCAAACGTAGCCTAATTTTTTCTCTTAGATCTTTTTTATTCCTCTTTTGTTCGTCCCTCTCGGTTCATAGCTGCTCCCAGCTCACATGTCATTGTGGAGTATGAAGGGTTAGGGGGTGAATGGGGGGGGAGCACCACAGGAATGGGCTGGCATCTGAATCAGCAGCCCACGCCGGGACCCACATTAATGCAGCGCAGGCCGCAGCCCTCACCACTTCAGAGGTGCGAGGAGGGAGAGGTGGAGCGAGGCACAGGGTGGAGGAGCGGGGATGGAGCAGGGGAGAGCTTCCCATCCCAACCCAACATCTGGGCCCAGATGCATTCCCCCACTAATGGAGTCAAAACTTAAAACATAGCATTGGAGAGGGAGGAGAGGAAAAGAGAGAGGGAGGGGAGAAAAGGGGTGAGAGAAAGAGAATAAAGATGAGAGAGGATAGAGGGATGAGAGAGAGAGCAAAAAGATGAAGAAAGTGAACCAGATGAGCGATAGATGAGTGGGGGCAGGGGGGAGTAGCAGAGAGAGGAGGATAGTATATCCTTCCCACATCTGGCCTCTGACACATTCCTTAGTGATGGGAGGGCAACTCTATCCCAGCAAAAAGGGTCCAAAGCAGAGAAGCTGGAGGAATGAGTGATAAAGAGAGAGAGAGAGAGAGAGAAAGAGAGAGAGACAGAGAAACAGACAGAGAAAGAGACAGAGAGAGAGAGAGGACACAGGTCATCTTACTGATTCCAGCCCTCATGTCTCTGTTGGTAGGCTTGCCAGCAAATGGGACGCAGACCTGATGACCTTCGCCAACAACTGCCATGATGTGAGCCACTGGATCCAACTACAGTGTCTAGAGACCACAGAGACACCAGATCCTCCACACAAATCACAAACCCCCTGAGATGATCCTCACTCCAGATTTCCCTGTGCCCCTCATGACTCTCCACCTCGATAGATACTTCAACACAGCCCTTCTGCTGTTTATAATCCAGAGGTCGCACGCTAAGCCATCTTAGAAAGAGCAAAATAGGGATATGGGAGCTCTTTAAAAAGTTACAGTAAATAATGGCTGGAATGAGGAAAGCAGATGTGGAAACATAGATTGCTTTGTATTGTGGGAAATAAGAAAAAAAAATAAGAGAAAGACAGGGGAAAAAAATGAAAACAACATGCACATATCTGCACTGCTTGAGGCCATGAGATTTTGGCAGGTGCACAGCATGAAAACACAGAAATAATGTTTTTGCGAGTGAGGCAACATGTTTGACTGGGCGCCTTCATGCCAAGTTGGCCACTGGGAGGGAGGTGCTCGGTGTCCAGGCTCTCGGGGGGCTACACAGCGTGAGCTGAGCTTACACGGCACCGGGGAAGAGAGGGGGGAACCGACCTTTTCGATTCCATGTCAAAACAAACGGCATTCAGAGAAACAGCAGGCCGGTTTGGAGTGAAAATAAGGACACTGAACCTTGGTGAGAACTGGAGGCCCCAACGTTAGCAAAGGGGGAGAACTATCAGTGTTGAGATGTCTTCAGATAGATAGATAAATAGATAGATACTTTAATGATCCAACAGGAAATTTAGATATCCTGTCTCTTGTAAGATACTTAAACATTCATCACACACAAAGACAGGGAAAAGAACCAAAATCACAAAGCCCATATGTACATAGTATGTCCTTGCAACAGACAAAAACATTGTGAAAACTGGTGAAATTTGTGTCTTTCACCCTTTGAATAACTATCAATCAGAAAAGTCAAGAAACAGAACCCACAACCATGCATCCTCATCAGCTAGCAGCAGTAGAGGCTGGAGCAACAGGCACTAGACAGAGAGAGAGGCACACACACACACACACACTCGGACTTATCAGCACTTGCTGCCAAACAGAGGACATACCAGTGAGTGAGTTGGTGCCGGGGAGGTCAGCGACCAGCTCGTACTGGAAGGCGGTGATGCGGCGGCTGATGTCCTGGTGCAGCACAGCCTCGATGAACACGGCGCCCTCCTGGATGCTGAAGCAGTGGACACGCGCCCGCGACTGTTCCTCCTCGTGCAGCAGCAGGCGCAGCTTGCCTGCCTTGTCCAAGTAGATGTTGGTGCCGCTGGACTCGGGCGAAGGCTTGATGCAGACGGAGAGGTGCGCGGCCGCTGGCGACACGGTGTTGGGCCGCAGGTTGACGATGATGGCGCCTGTCGGGTAGATCCACTCCAGGGATCCCTGCGAGCAGCGCAGGTACACCTGCTCCACGTCCCGCGTGTGGCCCTCATGGGTCAGACCACTGAGGGGGAGGAGAGGAGAAAAAGGCAATGGGGGACAGGGGGGGAGGTGACAGTTGAAGAGGGGCCAGTGTGGGGACGGGTGGGTGTGGAGAGAGGAGGACAGAGAAGAGGGAAGTGGTTAGGACCTGTCAATCAAGCCTTAAGCACAAAGGAGGCCTTCATTGCTCGGCTCGCTCGACAATGACAGGCTGAATTAATAAAGTGCACTCTTCAACTGCCCTTCATCTCATGCCCACAAAAAAAAGCCTGGCAAAAGTTAGTCACAGACTCAGATATCTAAATACATAATAAGAATTCAAGGCAACATTTAAATTTTGTTTCACATTTAAAATCTCTTAAAGACATTTCATTTTTGAACTGAGTTTTAAACAAAAAACAAAGAAGACCAGGTACCCTACGCTAACCTTGTATAGCTACTACCATCCTCCAAAGTATTAAGAATCTCTACATGAATGGAAGATGACATGTAACCTAATGATTTCTATTCCCTGTTTCATGAAAGATGGGTGTGCTGAGCAGTAGAGAGTGACAGGAAATGAGTGGGAGAGAGAGATGGGGAAATGACCTCGGGTTGGAATCTTCATTGCAAACAGACCGTGTTCCATGACCATGGACAAATTCTAACTTTTAGCACAGGTTGACACGATTCAAAGGTACTAATACTCCCAAATACCTGTCTTCTCTGACCACTGACTAGGCCGATTTGCTTGACTTATAAAAAGTGCCCACCAGATCTGTATGGGTCTCATGCATCCAAATGTTGAAATTCTCCCAAATACAGAGACTGGAAAAAAATGTCAGTTTCACTTTACTTGGCCTAAAGAGAAAAGATCCAGCTTCAAAGGAGGCTTTGAGCTTTAACGTAATTGTTAAGAGCAGTTTGCGCCTGAATTGACTCCAAGCTGAACCTCATGCCAAGGGAAAGGCTTTCTCTGAGGGTAGAATGGAGAAGAAAGAATGCAGTTAATATTGTTTCGCGCAAGGTGTTAAGGCCCACGCGCAAGACCGCCTGCATGACCGATCACGCGCAGGCTCGGACCTAAACTCACCCGCTCTCTCTCTCCCTACCGCTGCCCTTCTCTTGCTCGCTCTCTTTTTCTTGCTCTCACTTTGCCCTTCTCCCTCGAGTCTCAATCCCTCTTTTTCTCTCTTTGTGCTTGCCTTGTTCTTCTTTTGTCACTTTGGCAGAGCATGGCCTGGCACACAGCCTCCGAGAAGATATTTGAAACAGAAGTCAGCGAGTCCAGGGACGCACAGCGTGGCCTGGGCTCTGTTCGGCTCTGCTCTGCTAAGGCGCGGGGCAAAAACAGTAGCCAGGGAGCCGGCGGCACGCAAGTGCAAATGCAGGTCACGCAGTGCACCTCTCGGCAGCTCTTTTCAGAGATGGAAGAGATGAAAAAAAAATGCTGGAGGTGGAGTGGAGGCACTCAGGCCTTGCAGCACTTGTCTCTAGCCACGGATCCACACAAAAGACCCTCGGCTTGCCCTCTACCCGACTTCAGATCATCTTAGGCACTCGTTTTTTTTAAATCCCTCTTTTTAGGCTGGGGGGGGGGGGTTAGTGTTAAGATGAGACACAAAATCAGCCATCTGCCTCCCATTGCCACCCACAACCCCAGTGGTTAGAGCTGCTCTGTAGAAGGGACGCCCTGACTTCAAACTGGAGTCGACTCCAGGCAGTGGGAGATGCCGAAGGAGCCTTAAATCTTGTGCTGGCCCTCTGAGGCGGAACATGTGCAGCTGAGCCGCACGACAGGCCTCTCGCCAGTGCGCCTCTAATTATGTTTCTTTTTAAATGCATCGTTTTTTGAACACAGAAATAGGGGGGCCTGGCTGCTAATTAACAACAGATCAGTTCAGTCTTTCAGCATGTTATACCCTCCAAGGCCTTAGGGTGAAAGCTCATCACACACTTTCTTCAAGGTAACAGGCCATTTCTAATATCTCTGTAAATCATTCTTTGAGGTGTTACTTCATTCTCAGAACAGTTTTGATTTTTTTTAAATAATGATGAGAGAAGTACCACAGATGTATTTGAGAGTCGATTACAACATATTTAATTTGGCATTTGAGTAGCAATTAGGATGCCAGTCCACAGTGTCCAGTACACAATACAGGCCTATAGGCCTCTACTGGATCTACACTACTGATTTCATATAAGTCTTTCAAGGGTTCTCATCCCTTCAACACATGAACCGGATGATAGAACTGAAGTCATACTGAATGCCAAACAAACTGAAGTAAGTAGAAGGTAAAATTATATTTCAAATTTTAGAAGACACCATAACTTCATAAACGAAGAAGGCTAGAAAAACAACGAAAAACAACAACACTTAATCTCTTGTCAAGGTTAACTTGGTTCGCTCCCTTAATCATTGCTAGCTCGGATTTATGATAGAGCTCGGCTAAAGTCGATACTTTGCGGGGAACAGCTTCTACAGTTTGGCAGAACAGACCAAATTAGCGTTGAATTTAACTAGATCAATTCTTTTTGCGGTTCTTGGCAAATAGACTTGCCGTTATCTGCCATTCCTATAAAGAAATAAATTACCACAAGCAGTCTACAGAAAGTAAATTTAAAGTAAGTGAATTTCACATGAAAGTGTAGACTATATTAGCCAGGGAAATTTTCGGATGTCAAAAATCCTCAAGCGCCCTGAACGGGATTAAATGAATAGGTTGGCACTCATTCATCACGTGCACGCAAACCACGCATGTTGTTCATTTATATCCTTCACCTCAAACGAATGAATGCATATTGCAATGCAATATAAAATAAATGCAATATAAATACAGTACTTTTCCATGTCTACTCAAAGCTAGCTACTGACAAATAGCTAATTTGCCAAGAGAAATTTTCGTTTCTTTCAGGGCTAATGTTAACGGTAGACGCCACTCATGACAGCAAGTATGCATTTTGTCACTCGGGAGGTCAACCAAACACAGCGATGTCATCGAAGTTCAAATCAACCATGGAGCAACTATTACTTTCTCTTCGAAAAGCGAAAAAGATCTCGAGTGATTACTGTGCATGTTTACGTGGTGCAAATTGGCTTGCCTTAAGTGTCACAAGCCGTCAACGAGTGCCTATAGTTAAGAGTGGTGTCCGTAAAGTAAAGGAGTGTCGCAAGTGATACAAGTTATTAAAGTAAATGCAAGCTGAAACTCACCTTCCTCTCCAACTACACTGGTCACTGGAATACTGAGAAACTGCTATCCGACACAGAATCAGAACAGACAGTAAGAACGCCAAAAACGGTGAGAGCATGTTTGTCCCACCGTCTTTCCTTCCCAATTCGATAGTAGGTCGCTTGCAATTCAGGTAAAAAAGAATCCTTTTTCGTAACTTCACCTACATTGTGTCTCTGTATACACACAATAAGTAACGAAGACCTAAATAGTAGTAAGTTTCCGGTTAGCCGTTTTTTTTTAAAGTTGTAGGGTTACTTCACATTGTGTCCGTTCACCTACAATGGTAACGTTACTTCTGAGCTGCGTTCTTCAAGAGCGCAGTGAGTAGCCTATCTTTTCGACCGCTCAGATTCCACCCAGCGTCATAACCTCAGCTGACGGGACAGATCACGCTTGCGCACAACCACATTTCGAGGTGTTGAGGGCTGGTTTTGAGGGTTTGTGAAAGGGCACTGCGCTGGTCACTCCTACTAGTAGACCACTTTCACTTTCTCTGTAGATGTAAGACAGCTGAATTTTTAAATATGTGGTTTGTGTGATCATTTGATACTGGTTTAAGCAACAATTTGTTTAATCTTGGCTTGGCTATTAATACTTTTAGAACAAAAGTTCTAATGTTTATAATAGCCTACTACACTTTAAACAAACCTCTTTATGATTAACTCATCTCTATCATGGAAATAAACCTGTTTGATAAAGGTGTTTTGTCTTTGAAGCAGTTAAACTACTAGTGGCAGTTTGGCGAGGTAAATAGACTGATACAGAGGGTAGACAGTGAGAGAGGGAGAGAGACATCTTGTTTTGATTTGGGCTGGCACATTGCTGGCCTGCTCTTGTAATTCCACAACTTTAGATGCATGTCAGAACAAGATCTCTGTAAATTATGGACACCTGTACTCTTACACCTGCTAAAGTTCTGGGGGATATGTGTGTGTGTGTGTGTGTGTGTAAAACCTTTTTATGTCCTACCATATGGGGCTACTGATTAGAAAAAAAAGTTTACTGGTCATGTAAAGTTTTTTTTCAGTTCCCACTGAAGATGACTCATATAGCCTTGGGCCTCATTTTACGTCAAACATTTCCTTGACTGGACAGGCAAGCGTTGGTCACAAGATATCAACTCCTCCTTGATATCTTCGATGTGAGAGGCAACATTTCCTGTTTTTTCTTGGTTTCAGCTGCAGTGTACTGTATGTTGCAACAAAAGAAAGGGCAGATATGGCATAACCTTGCGGCCAAAAAAAGCCCGCAGTCTGTGGTTGTTTTTTTTTTGTTATTTCAATTTTACCATAAAAAACATAAAAAGTCATACAGTTTTGGGACTGACATCAGGCCTTGAGAAATATTATTTTACCTTTTCTATTTCAAATTTCATGTCAGACCTGGCATCTTTTCTTTTATAGATGTTTGTCAGTTTCCAAAGTAGGCCACGGACAAAGAATTTGGCAACCACGCTACCTTTAAACTATAGATTCAAACAATCCTTAGGCCATTTTGTGAGCCTTTGCCACCCCATTATGAAATCTGTATCAACTTGCATTGTGTGTGTGTGTGTGTGTGTGTGTGTGTGTGTGTGTAAGAGAGAGGAAGAGAGAGAGAGAGAGAGAGCATGTGGCTGTGTGTGCTAAGTGTGTGTGTGTGTGTGTCTGTGTGTGTGTGTGTGTGTGTGAGAGAGAGAGATTGTGCATGTGTGTGTTTGCGTGTTAGAGCAAAGGCTTCAGCAGAGTGTCATTCATGTGGCCATGGTGTATTAGCTTTTAATGCCTTCAAGCTGTCCACCTCACTCCTCAGCACCAGTGTGTTCATGCTGGATTCCCTGCAACCTCAATAAATCCTGGTGATCTAGATCTCCAAATCTCCAAAGAGGAATTTGGGTCAGAGTGGCCTTTCATTTAAATTTCTCTTCTGAGGGGGCACTCACCCCAGCAAGTGGAGGACTCAACATGTCATGAAAGGGAGTGCAGTGAAATTGATTTCAGCAGAACAGAGTTTTCAAAACAGCAACCACAAAGCATATGTGCCCAGATGGAATGACTACTGAAGAATGTCAAATGTCTCTTCAGAATGCATTGCACTAGGGAAAGGTAAAAACCTACTCATTCCATTTCAAATTGTAATGTAATTGATTCATGTAATTCATTTATGGCAAATGGTGTTACATTTACTCCTCAAAGATTTCTTAGCATTTCCAGTCATTAAGAATAAACCTTGGGAAGAAAACTGTACATGCAAAGTACTGTTATAAAATATAATGATGTTGTTTTTTTATCGTTCCTGCATCAGTGTTCATAATGTGTAAAAAAAATTCTTCTTTATATTATTTTGATGTGTTTCTTGCCTAGCTACTCCCCGTGGCGCTTTTCCCAAATGTGTGTCCCACCCTCTCCTCCAGGGATGGGATTTTGCAGTTTGCTTTTGTGTGTTGAGCGACCCTCCCTTCAGTCACACTTGTTGCAGGTCACTTGAGTGGCCTGAAAGGAAGTCAGTCCCTAGGGTGCTTTGATGATACCTGGCAGGCATGAAGAGCACAGCATGTGGGCAAGAGTCCCGACCCTGGCCTCCTGGGTTGGGTGGCACCCCAAAAGGAACATGCTCTGTGTCCACTTACCCTGTTTGCTGTGTTCAGTAAAATTCTGTGAATCGTTCTTGGAAATGGAGGCATGAATATTAATTTCCTTATTGTGAGAAGGATGCAGTGTGTGTGTGTGAGAGAGAGAGAAAGAGAGAGAGAAGTTGGGGTTATTGACTTTCCTGCTCCAGCAGTGGAATTTTGTCCACCTTAAGTCATCTGTTAGTCCCACTTGCATATCACGCTCATCTGATATGATTTCTGGTTTAATTCCACTGCCTGCAGAGACTGGTCTCTCTCTATATACAGCTGGACTGTATTACATATTTCTCAACTGGACCAGGTACCAATTTAATTTTCTCATGCCATGAGAAATCAAAATAAGCGATCCCACATCCATATTTAAGAAAAGAAATGTCACAATTTCTTTTGGATTTTGGATTCTTGGAATTGATAAGTAAAAGAAAATATTTTGCACACAAACAACCCAATCAATTAACCAATGCACACAACACAAACATCAACACACTTGACCCTGCAGGCTTAACCAGTTTTATTTCAAGCAACTCCAAGAATTTTCTTTCCTCATAAGCTGAGGGAGAGAGAGTAGATGGAGCAGCGAAACCAAGAGAGAGAGAGAGAGAGAAAGGGATAGTGAGGGCTTCAGGGCAGTCTGCTCATTGTGCCCCCCACCCATTCTTGTGAGTTTACATTTCCACATGGCTTGGTCGGAGGAACAGTCAACAAGCCACTTCGATCACAATACAAAAAAAAGCATATGTGATCCAAAGCCCCGTGCTCGCTTGCTTTTCATCAGAAACTGCTCTGAGAAGGCCCTTTTTAGTAGGTCACACAATGCTGGAGGTGTTTGGGAAACATCCAATGGCAGAGACTGTTTTCTTTTTTTTTTAATCTCCCATCTCCCTGAAATGGCTGAAATGAGATTCCTTTACCAGCAACTCCATTGGTTTGGTGTTGGCAGGACAGCAGGCTGCCATTACCAGTAGATAAATACAGAGGACCATTCCAGAGCTCCCTGTGTAAACTTAGACAATTTTATTAAAAGGATATTCTGATATTTCAAATCATGACCACATACTTTTTTTAAGCCAACTGGCTATCTGGGATTCAGGCAGCCCCAGCCTTGCACAGACAAGATAATTCAAAGGCTAATAAATATTTCTGCTAAGCCAGTGCCTTAGCATATTTATAGTTCAAACAACTAATCTCTGCTTCTAAAGTTGTTATGTTCTGCTTCTGTCACGAAAAACCAGACCTGGTCATTTTAGAGGGCCTTAAAGGTCCTACAGGTGGTGCAGCACCTGTCCCATTCACTCCTCTGTTACAAAAGAGTGATGACAGCAAGACAACTGGTGCTGGGATGACTTGCAGGTTTCTTCTTTGGGCACCAAAACAGGGTAGTTTATCAAGTTGAACTGAAAGTAGGTTCCTGTTTTGTTCTGAGTCCTAAACAGAAGTTACTTTGTAAAGTCTAATTGAAATATTTCAAATTCCCTTTTCTGGCAAAGGAATTGAATTTTCTTTCCTCAACGTCTTGCAAAAGTATGTTAGGCTTCATAACAATGTTTGCTCACTGATGTCTTAAATACTGTATGCTTACAAAAAGCCAATGATGTCTGTTTGGCATGTTAGTCGTGTGCCAGTATGTTCTTATTAACAGAAAGTAATGTGTGCTACCAATCAGTCAGCACTTGTCATTGTGTGATTGATGTGTGATTGTTTTCATTCCTGACCCAGCTTCCTCTGTTGTCTCCCAGTGGTGCAATTGTGGGGTGGTTTCAACCACAGAATCAGATGTAAATGTTTTGTATTTGCTTGACCTTTGGAGATCATGTGTCGTTGAAAAATCCGGAAGGGGATATTGTGTTCTTTCACCCTAAAAAACCTTCTATAGATATTTCAACAAACTCTCGCCATCACTTGCGAAGTTACGACTAGCACACATTTCAAGGAAATGCCATAGACTGCAGTAACAGCTTAGAAAAGTTTTTGAACGAGCCACTCCACAGCTATTAAAAGACATTCCTGTGAGCTTTACTGGCTTTCCTACATTTTTATAAAGGCGCGTGCTGGCGAGAGCTGGGCAAAAGACTGGATCACTTTTCAGTATCATTTCATTTCTTGGCATTTTGATAGGGTGTCTTTTCTCCTCCTGATGAAAACTGGAGAAGGAAAAGAAAAAAAAACAGGGACTACTTGTTCTTTGCCAAAGTCTTGCAAAACACTTAATTCTCTATCCGTTGTCCCTCAGACGAAAAACAACATGGACATGCCAAGACCTGCAAGCAAGCCTGGGCCAGGGAGATGAGGAGTGACAAACAAGGAACCTGTTCAGTTTCTGTGCTTCATCCAAAATTCATCCTCAGGCCATGACTGACATACAGAACCTCCTCAGGTGAAACAGCAGCCATTTTGAGTTTGCCAGGTGCCATGGAGACTGAGCAAAATAGCTCCAGCTGTCATAGCATTGGCTTGTGATGATGTGACTGATACAGGTCCCAGACCCAGTTAATTACAGTCTTAATATTCTGTTTTTGTCTTTATTTGACTATTTTCTCTTCATCAGTTCTTTCTGTCCTTTCTTTTCCTTTCTTTAAAGTTTTATGAAGCTGATCAGTCTTTACATTCTCTTATTCTCATTTAACAGTCATTTGTGGATATGGTCAGAGCCCGTAGAAGCAGTTTTTATATTCGGTATGCATTGCTATTTAAGATCAAAGTCCCGAAACAGCGCCTGTGAAGAAATCCATTCCTTTAACAACAAGCCAGTACATGGGATGGCCCCAAAACAACTGTCTACATGTGGCTGGGGGGTCACGGGAGAGAGAAATACACTCACACAGCCGGTAACCCACACCCCATCATCACAGACCCTAGGGGTCACGACCCCACGCGGGAGGAGCTGATAGCTCTGAGACACTTGAGCTGGAGCCTCATAAATACTACTCTGTGACTGGAGGAGCGGGGCCCGCTTGCTGACTGACTACGGCGTGGAACTTGAGGAGACTGCCGACGGATCACGCAGACGGAGGTGGGGGGTATGGGGTGTGTAGACTGGAGGCTTGGGGGGGGGGGGGGGGGGGTGCGAGAAGAGGGGGAATAGTGGTGAAGTTTACACGTTGGGTCGTGTAGTTGTCCTTTGTACTCGCCCTGACCCGGCCAGAGTGTAGCTTAGCTTGGCTTATAACATCTCGAGTGCTCCGCGCCGAGGGCGAGCGCCAAAGCCACCCGACCAGTTCCTCAAGCTGCTCGCTTACTCTCTCCCCTCCCACACACACGCACATGCCACCTCAAGCCACACGCAGACACATGCAAGTCATACTCTACACACTCCCATGGCCACAGGCATTTTATCCACACACACACACACACACACAGGCACTAAAAAAACACACACCCACACACATACACACTCTCAGGCACACGTCGTCATGCTTGAAGGCATCCAGTCGCATGCAGAGAGCGGAGTAGTGAGAGGGGGGGCTCACAGTCACGAGCGGGACACAGCAGGCCTCTTGACTATAATCAGAAGTCTTATTCCAGACTCCTGCCTTTCTTTCCTCTCTGAGCTTTGGTCGCTTGTGCTGTTATGCTGTGTCTTAGAATGAGATGAAAAACATCTTACTCACTTTAAGACACAGCATAACAGCACAATACAGGAGTGTATAGAACAATGTATAGCAGGTCCCAAACATAACTGTAAGTGAACACGTAACTGTACAGAGACCCAAACACCTGTCAGGCTTTGTTGAACCTTTTTATTCCCTATTTACTGCACAATAGATCACACACTGGGAGGTTTTTGTGTGTGTGTGTGTGGGGAGTTGTTTCTACTAGCACCTGTTTTGCAACATTAATCTCTGCAGAAACCTGTTCAAGATGAGGCATGTGTCTGTGTGTGCAGGTGAATCAGGGCTGGTGAATAAGTGCAATGAGATCAAACAGGTGTTTGGGAAATGACACACCAGTGACGAGTGAGTAATAGTCTGTTTGGAGGTGAGTTGTGTTTGTGCCAGGTCGCTTAATAGTTTGGGACCAAGGAGTGACAAAATGAACAGGAACAAAAACTGTGTGTGTGTGTGTTTGTATGCGAGTTGTTTTTTGGAGACACAAAGAGTTAAGGGAAGACAGGGTGTCTTGTGTGTCTGTGTATGTGTGTGTGTGTTTATAGTCAATTTAAACATGTTTAACATCATGTGCACCAGCCCTAAGCAGCTTTGCCTCACCGCCACTACCGGCACCTCCAGCTGCATGATCCGGATCCCAAGGACACGTCCCCAAACAAAGGGCCTGATTCAGCCCGCCATGGTACCCGGCAGCAAAGGCACAAGCTCACCTCTCTCAACCTCTACCAACCCCCGCCTCCCCCTCTCTGACACGGCCCGCCAGCACTCCACCATAATGCACTCTTTGTCCACTCTGAGGTAATGCCATAATTGTTACAATTTTCTCTCTCAGGTGAAGAACATTCCCCCTTCTGACTTCCAAACAATGCAAGACACACACACACACACACACACACACACACTACATAATAAAACACACATTTACTGAACTAAACACATATGTATGCACATGCACACACACAATGAAACACAGGCCACCCATCCAAACACTCACACACACACACACACAGGCCAATATAGTGGTTGCTACAGTGGTGATAAACATGTTCAGCTGCATGAAATAAAACCCATTAATATTGCACCTGAGGCCTGGACTAATTACTGGCAGCTTGCTTAAGTAGAGCATAGGCTGCTCACACATGCACACAGGCAGAGGGTCTGACAACAGCTAGTTTGCTTGTTTTGGTGAAGCAAACTATAGTGCTGGCATCTGTGTGTGTGGCATTAAAGAAAAGGTATAAGGTCCCCTTATATTTGAAGCATCCCTGCAATCACTAATAACAATGTAATGCACCATATAGTAAATAAGTGGGTGTTCTGAGCACAGGTGTGAACTTGTAAGTCATCTCCAGGCTGCACAGTCTTTTGTTAAGTAGCTACGGTTCATATTAGCAGCTAAATAGGAATAGCAATCCCTGCGGGAGCAGGCAGGTACATCTTCTTGGAGGCTTTCAGCCTGTAGCCATGCTGCCAATGTGTTTCTGCTTCACTCTCCACTCCATCAGCTCAGCCCTGACACAGAAGTGAGCAGCTTTTTCCCGGCTGTCTCTTATCAAGTAGTGCGTAGTTAGCGATAGGCTTGTCGGCTCCTGCTTCCTCCCCAAGCTGCGAACACATCCTGATCCTGTAAATCATAAATATTGCTCTCTCTTTCTCTCTCTCTCTCTCTCTCAGTCTCTCTCTATGTTGGGACCTGCGCTCCCCTCCTCCTTCTCCTCCTCCTCTGTTTCTCTCCTGCCAGGTCTGGCCGGAAACAGTATGGAGGCCTGGATGACTCCTGGTCGGGGTCCAGGTTTGATGCTGTGCTGGCGAGCGTGCAGTAGGGGCTTTAGTGGAGAGCTTCCCCTGTCTTTCATCCGCTAAGGAAACATCTGGACACCAGTGTGTCTAGTTTTTCGGGGCTCCAGCGTACGTTTACACACATGTGTGTAAGTGTGTGTGTGTGTGTATGAATGCATGTGTGTGTTTGTACTTGTGTAAGGGGTACATGGGGGGGGGGGGTGAGGAGAAATGGGCAATGGAACAACACTCCACTAACAAAACCAGACCACCCCCCCCCACCCCCCAAACCCTGTCCCCTCTTCCTTGTATGCTTCGATCAAATTGCCACTCAGCGTAACCACCGCCTAGTTAACATCCACCTAATTACCTCTGTTTTCAACAGGCTGGCTCCAGGGGAGCCTGTCGTATACGCATGGCAGCTGCGAGTAGTTTTATTACAGGCAGGTTCCCCCTGGATCAGCAAAAAAACACTGATTGCTTCCTGATCCTTCTGCAAGTGAAAAACATTCCTCTGGCCTATCTGGGCTATTCCTCGTACATCTGCGCTACGTAGGATAAACTGTTATAAAATGTTCTGACCTGAGAGAAAGAGGCAGATACTTTTTTCTTTCATTCTTTCACTTTTGGTTTGAGGAGAAGGTTGTTGGTTTAAGGAGCAGGTGGAACAGGCAAAGGCTACCTCATGCCTGAGCAAAGTAATCAGTCGTCAGTGTGTTGACAGAGGAGCGAGAGTGGGGAGGAGGTGGTGGTGGTGGTGGTGGGGTCTGGGGGGGGGGGGTCGAAGGTCACACCTGCCAATAAACCTCCCCCATCTGAAAAGACAGGCAACCCAGATCTCCTGCAAGCCAGGAGACGTTAGTCCACAGGCCAGCAGTGTGAACGTGAGCCTACCTAAAGTCTCTGCCGACTCCGAGCCTCTGCTGAATCACGTCATCCCAACAGCACCTGCTAATGTGGACCTTGACAGGGAAAAAAAACCAAAACCAAACATCCAGATGTTTAGTCTCTTCGGGGGAATCTTTCATTCTACAGAAAGCACTCCACCAAGCTTCACACAGAAAAGTTACATGACGGGAATCTCAGCAGCAGTAAAAGGAAGCATACTGCATTATTTTCCAATAAATGTGTGGTAAAATCTTAAAGCCTTTTTTAAAGATTTAAAAGATTAATTGCATGTTTCCCCTTGACAGTAGTTGGTGGAACGTGACCCTTGTTTTCTGTGCAGGCCACTGAGATGTTTTGTTTTAGGTGTGGGGGTCACTTCACAACAAGTCATCACACACCTCACACCTCTGTGACAGCTGACCCACCGAAGGTTTCTCTCTTACTATCTTACTAACTCTCTCTTCCTGTACCTTTCTCTCTCTCTCTCCACATTTTCATTTTTTTCCCTCTTTTTCCAGCTCCCTCTCTCTTCCTCTCTCTTTCTCTCTCTCTCCCCTCCTCTGTGATCCTGCCTCACTGTCATCAGTGCCTCAGTGTAGACTTGTGTTATCTCTCAACTGCATCACTGATTCTCCAGCTAAGACAACACCATTTGTCCCGAATGTCTTGCTTGCTACACCCAGCCCTGACCGGCTCAGGCTTTCTCTCTCTCTCCCACTCCGCTCGACTTCCTCTCACCCTGTCTCCATGCTTTTCATCTCCCTTAACGCGGCCCGACACCTCGCTTTGATGTGGTGGTGGTTGGGGGGTAGCAACGTGGTCCCGGGCCCTACCCAACAAAAGCAGCTTGATCCCAAGCTGACGCACGAGCGTGGCTCCCCTTGGGCCGAATGAGAACTAAACTCAGGCCAGGAGGAGCCACCAGCGCCACTGCCAACTCCTGACACCCCCACCTCCTATCCCTCCAGGTCTAACTGATTGTAAACTGGAGGAGCGACCACCCTCCCCTCCCTGCTCCCAGCACAGCAGAGGAAAGGTGCGGCCTGATCAGCCCCTGAATGAGCTTCCTGTTCAGTGAGCCGGGACATTGCAGAGGGCTTGAAAGAGGTGAGCTGGATTAGGCCTTTATCCTGGAGAAGCTGAAGGAGAGCAGAGGCGAGAGAGACAGAGACAGAGAGATAGAGAGAGAGAAAGAGAGAGAGGGAGCGAGAGAGAGAGAACATGCCTCAGGCTCCCGCTCGGCCTTGCGGCTCTTCTTGCTATGAGGGGCTGCATACCTTCCACATTCTCCCCCTGACTCTCGCTCGTTGAAAAGGAAAAAAAAATACATCAATCACGTCTCCTGGAACAACAGCCCTGAAGGGAGAGGTGGGGAGGAGGAGGGAGTAACATGGGACTCCTCCCTTCCCTTCTTTAGACAGCACATCTCCTTTTGCCTCCACCTCACCTTTACCTCTTTCCTCTCCTATCCTCTCTTCCTCCTCTTTTCCTTCCACCTTCTCTCTCCTTCTCCTCATCCACCTTCCGTATAGCCAGCCTTTGTAGTGGGCCTCCTGGAAAATCTGTGGTTTCACAATTTCCGGCCCTCTGCGTAGCGCCTGCGCTGCTAATGACTGGAAACAGGGGTGCCCAGGGACGGTGGCAGAGGTGGTAGCGAGGGGGCTGTTGGCATGAAGTGGAACGGGGGGGGCACGAGGGCTGAGCAGGCCCCCACTGAAATGAGTCCTCTGGGCACCGTCACACTCCTGAAATCCCAACCATCTCCCGACTGCACACATACACAACTCAAACACGCACGCACATCTCAAAAGAATTCAAATGGTTCTGTGTGTCTTTGGGCCAAGCTCCTTCAATAGTTATGGAGTCGAGTCAGTCTAGCTGCAGCTGAACCCTCGGGTCCGGGAAGACACACACGCGACCCAACACCTCGAATGTCAGGAAAGACAAACACAGCAGCCTGACTCTCGGCCCCTAACATGTGGGCTGAATGTCTCTCTGTCTCGCTCTGGCGCGCAAACACAGGACAATCGCACTCCACCAGGCCAAGAGGACGGGAGACACACGCCCGTTTGCTTCCCTGAGTCTTTCTCTCCGGAAACGTTGGGATATGCAAAGCTTCAACACCCCCGCCCCCTCCTTACACACACACACACACATCATTTGCATGTGGCAAGGGGACACGGGGGTCCTGGACAGAAGTCTCCTTTGTGGTGCTGACTGTGCTGGTAGGCGTGTGTGTGTGTGTGCGCGTGTGTGTTTACGTGCACTAATATGTATGCGAGAGGAAAGAGGCAAGTTCCAGCAGCTACCCCCATCGCAGTCGTTCCTCTGTCTCGCTCACCTTTGTCAACAATCTTTCACTCTTTTTCTCCTCTCTGACACCCCTCTCTCCCTGCTCTCTCAGCAATCTCCCTCTTTTCCTCTCCCTCTTTCTCTCTCTCTTTCCCCGTCTCTCTGGCTTAGCGGCGTGTTTGTTTTCAGAGCGGCAGATGAAGTCATGCACTCTGGATGACACGGCCGGGGCGTAATGTTGTCTTTGAGCTTTTCTCTCCCGCTCAACCCTGGGGATTTCTCAGGTTTTTGTTTTCACCCCAGCACTGCTCCAGGAGTGTGGGCGGCCGAGCGAGCGGACCTGCCTAAGCTTCTATTTACACACAGACGCACACACACACACACACGGATCGGAGCAGATAGGATCAGAGCGGATCAGAACCGAGTGGAGTAGAGCAGGGGGTCTAGTTCGGTTCTGTCCCTTGGACCCTGGGGCTGCCTGCAAGGCCCTCACACAGATGAAAGGCGGGATCTCTGCTCGGAGCCTGGAGCTTTTCTGCTGATCTGGCTCTCGCAAGAAAATGCGCTCAGCTAAAACCGCCTTCTGAAGCCAAGACAAGCGCATGTAGGGACGGCCTGGAAAGTTTCTGTGCCGAATGGAGAGGAAAAAAAATCTAAATCAGGAGAAGTTGATATGGTGTGGATCTGCCAACCAGTGGATGGCGGCACTGATGCATAGACAGAGAATTTAAAAAATGAGGGATAGAAAGGTCAAGTAGCAGAGTGCAAGAGAAGAGAGGGATAGAGAGCTCAGAGAGGAAAGTCAGAGAGAAGAGAGGGAGATAGAGAAGGGTCAGAGATTGGGCTTACCAAAGAGTGGATAACGCTCCATCCAGCACATGTGCAGTAACCCGTAATGGCTCTATTCATTTGGGCTTTGGCCCTGAAAAAAGATGGTTTCAATCACGTCCTTGAGCCAGGAGAGTATCAGGATCTCAGCGCCGCTGGATGCCAAACTATAGCATTAAATTGCAATCCATCTCCATTACCCAATTACCGTTCGCTCAGAGTCAATGAGTCGGTGGGACACAAGGGCAAACATGTAATTTACAAATAAGTTATTTTTGTCTCCCCTTGTGAAATTTGCTTGGCAGGGCTTGGCGAAGAAGGTTCAAGGAGAGGGCCTGGATGGCAGAGCAGTATTTATTACCCCATGAATTATCCACAGGCTGCGGGGTATATATATGACATAAACAGGCTGCGGGGTATATACAAGACATACACCATCTTTTTATGTACCCAAATCTTCCCAACCTGAGAGTGTTGCCAGTTCTACTAAGCAGCATCAATGCAAACCTGGCATTAAATGCAAACTGCGTATGTGCATGCACAAACAATCTCTTTTGCGGACGAGTGTGTTTTTTTTTATTATTATTGAACCGCAGCCACAGGAAACATCGATATAAGGGTTTTTATAAGTTGGCTTTCATATGCAATGCACATAACATATAACACAACCACAGCATCAGAGTCAAGTGATTTTTTTCACCACTAGGATGTCATTCATGTGACCATTCAGATAATAGCATCTCCATAAGTCTGAAGTCACATGCTTCTGTGTGTGTGTGTGTGTGTGCGTGCATGCATGCGTGTGTGTGTGTGTGTGTGTATGAATATATAGTCCCAGAACAGATCCAAGAATTACCTCAGCACAAAAAAACTCAGCATATTCCATTCACCACATCTGGTTCAATTTAGTCCTACCATCACAAAGTGCATTCACCTCTAGAGTCCTCAAACACACACACATGCACACGCACACCCATACATGCACACACACGTGCACTCACCACGTAGAATTTTTTAGTCGGGGTAGCAGATTGCAGGGGGATTACCTTCAATAGGCTCTACTCAATGTGTATTTCTGAAAGTATTAGTCCAAATGTTTTATTTATGATGAGATGTACTTTGTTGTCTAGGAGAGAGCCATACATGGCGGTTTTGAAGGGGATTAAGACAGACCCTGTTTCAAACTTGGCACGGCACGGCGGGCTCCATCTCACCCTCTCCCTCTCTGCACACTGAGGTATTCCGCACATGATTGCAGCTCAAGATCCAGTTCCTCCACACAAGAAGAATTTATGATGAATTTCTCGGGCCCGTTGTTGCTCTTGTGCTATTACTCACTCTGGTGCTGGAACTCGCCACCCTCCCAGCTTCCAAAGGGAACATTTTTAGCACCGTGATCTACGGAGCAGAGCCAAGCAAGACTGAGCGAGTCCCTCACATTGGAACCCCTGACACACTACGAGGCCCGAAGACCCTGGCGCAGAGGGAGAGAGAGAGAGAGAAAGAAGCAAGTCATTTCCTTTGGAGCAAAAGAAACAGTTGCTGTCAGGACAGAGAGTTTTGTTTGTCAAGTTGCGTCTATTCAGGAAAGTTCAAGTCAGAAATAGAACTTAATGTTCCCTTTTGAACCCTTGTCACACTATGAAGTTCCATTACCTTTCTATAAATCTGGTTTATTGATTTTTCTCTCCAGCAAAGAAAGACGTGGATGGTTGTCAACTCAAAGTGGATGTCCAAAGCTATTGTCTGGATCAAATCAAGTGCTCACGTAAACGTCAGTCATTCATAAACACCAAGCATATTTGAAGGGTGTAAGCTTTCCCACTCACCTCTAAACCTATGCGGCACACTGATCGACCTGCCCCCCCTCCCCACATATAGACCTGCTCACTGCTTCTTGTCTCAAACAAAGCTTCTTTTGTTCTTCTGCTACCACCCCCCACCCCCCACCCCACACACACACACACACATCCACTCCCCACCTCTAAAAATATAGAACTGTGTGCAACGCTGCAAATCATTCTCTGCAGCTGGGTCACAGTTTTTGGAGCAGTTTATGACTGCGAAGGCCCATTGTGTGTTGGCCTTGGGGGAATTTCTGTGCGTTTTTCACTACCGCTGCTTCTCAGAGGAGAGCTGAGCTCTGTGTGTGTGTACGGTAGTCTTGGCCATGAGACCCCTCCAAAAAAAAACAAAAAAACACCCCCGTCCTCCTGGATTACATATGTTTACTGCCTCAGATCACGTCTCCAGACCTCGGTGACTAAGTCTGCACTTGTTTTCACCCAATCCTTGGTAATGCAGAACATCCAAGAGGTCAGGAGAAGGAAAGCAGGCATTTCCTCATCGCGGGTAAATATGAATCACGACGGGTGGGGATAAACAGCCAAGTTTCGCTCAATTTCCCAAACACACATGAACACACACACACACACACACACACACACACACACACACAAACGCACAAACACATACACATACACATACACACACACACACACACACACACACACAAAGTTTGCACAGAAGGCTCTGGATCTTGACAGAAACCATGACAAGGGAGTGAGCTGGTGCCAACTGCCCAGTGGAGCAGTGAAACACACAGTGGGCATGGCAGCTCCAGTGCTGGCATAACATAAGTCACTGCATGGCTCCTCTCCTGATGCCACCTAAAGGGAAACATGGAAAAGTAAACCCGGGTAGCCGAGTAAAAGGAGAAAATCTGACATGAATTCACTGCTCGCCCCCCCGAAGGACAAAGGAGGGGGTGGCGTGGGGGCAGTGCATGTGTGTGTGTGTGTGTGTGTGTGTGTGTGTGTGTGTGTGTGTCAGGGGGGGTCTCCAACAGGGACATGCCAGGAGGAGATATGATCTAATTCCGCTCACCGGCATCCATGTTCCAAATGGCTGGAGTCATTACCGTACAAATCATATGAGGCTCACAGATAAAAACTAGACAATGAGCCATCTCAGTGAGAACACTGGAACGGCCCTGCAAAACAAGAGCACAAAGACCGAAAGAGAGGGAGAGAGAGGGAGAGGGGGGGGGGTGCAGGGAGGGATGGATGGAGGGAGACAAAGACAGAAAGAGGGCAAACCATGAAAACAGAAACGAGGAGGCAGGGAGAGCAAACCCAATTTATCCATATGTGATTCTATCTCCACAGCAACTCCTTGTGTTTAGTGGAAAGAGGTCTGTGGGCTTTGGCATGGGCCGCTCCCCCTCCGACGTCCACCCCCACCATTAAATATTTCCCTAAGAAGCAGGGCGCTGCGCGAGGGGAAAAAAAGAAGAAAAGAAAGGACTGCAGAGATAAAGAAAAAAGGAAAGAGGCATGGTGGCAGAGGTGGGAAAAGAGAGAAAGAGAGTAAAAGAGGGAGAGAAGAAAGAGGTGGTGGTGGAGGAGGAGGAGGCAGAGATGGAGGGAAGAGAGACCTGAGTGCAGATGGAGGGAGGTTTAGGAGCCTGCCGAGGGTTTCTGGGGGAAATTGCGATAGGATGATCAGACGACCCCAATTTTGGTGGTCTGTCCCAGATAAAATACAAGAAAACACACTTTGTCCCTGACTTTTGAAGCTAAAACATTACTTTACATATTGATTATATTAATTGTAGAAATAGTAACGTTCCCCCAGTTCCCAAGGAAAATACAGGGAAATGTCCATGATTTTTATCTCAGAGGTCTGGTCACCTTAAATTTTGACCAAGTCTCAGTCTCAAGACAGAAGGAATAGGAGGGGCTGTTTTTCAAGAGCACTGAGAGCAGACGAATTACAACAAACAAAACCCTCTCTGGCACTGGAGACAGCAGAGAAGGAAAGACAAAGACAAACTAGGGGCAGTTTCCAAGGTGAACCAAGACTTAGAGCAGCCCCCTTTACACACACACACACGCACACACACACACACACACCAGCCAACGAGCCTACACAGAGACAGGCCGATGAAAAATGAATGTTAGCCTTAAACCGTCTCTCCCTCACCCGTACTGTGGAGCGCCATGTCAACAAAAGATCGTCCAGCAGAGCTGACAGGGCGCTCTGAACACCAGAGCCAGAGCCATAGCTGAGGACAGCTGGGTGGGCGATTTGGTAAACACACAACCTGACAGTGAGAACAGGGCCTGGAAGGGTGTGTGTGTGTGTGTGTGTGTGTGTGTGTGTGAGAGGCCTCTCCACCTCTCAGCAAATACTGGAGGCCTCTGGCAGGCCAGAGCACAGCTACTGTTCTGTTCCAGAGTCTGGAGATTCCACTGTGGGTTAATGGATGACTGATTTGATGACTGGTTTTTATGAAGTCAAGCAGAATATTACTTATTGGTAGTGACGTAGTGACACACACACACACACACACACACACAGGCATGTGTGGGCGTGGCTTGGTTTAGCTGGTTACACTCAGCAGCAGCAGGCCTCATCTCCACACACACACACAAGCAC